>BPTQ01005650.1:0-41120 GCA_019973895.1 Chrysanthemum seticuspe | reverse complement strand
TTGATTCATCTTTGTGAACCTTAGAATATAATTACCTGAGTAGTTGTAAGCTAAACCATCCAAAGAGTGCCTTAGAGTAAGAGTTTATTATCCCTAGTGGGTTTTGTAGACGAGATCTTTGGTAAGTTCAAAGAGTTAGGGAGAAACGAATACCCTACAACCTTAGACACACAACGCAACTAGGAATGAGGACGTGACAATTCAACCACCAATAGGAGATAATTAAGGAGTAGTAAAACCTAAGTAAACACATCTTTAGACTATCATACGAGCACACAATAATTAGACATAGACTACATACACTTTAGATTAGATAATTAGATGAGTAGAGTAATCGGTATCAATACCAACCCCCCCCAAATTCAAACCCCGAGATTTGTACCTTTCCATTTCAAAAAAATATAAAAAAATACAAAAACAATCTTCCTCAACCCCAACCTTAGCGTAGTAACTTCTCACTAGCATTCCTATTCCCCTAGAGAACGATATCAATACCCGTGGCTTACCCTAATACTACACTACAACTATTAGGTTCACTGCCTAGGGTGTTGAAAAACTTGCTCGACGAAAAGGAAGTTCCTTTGACCCCGAACGACGCGTGTAGCGTTATCAATAGCTTTAATTGACCAAAGGACCCTAGTCGAGTAGGTTGCGAGGCGTATAAGAATTGACCAAAGGACTACACATCACCTCGTGTAGGAATTGACCAAAGGACTACCTATCCTTGTAGACATAGATAAGAAATGTGGGCCCTTGTTTGTATGTGTGAGAATTGACCAAAAGACCACACACCTTGGTACATAATAGGTCTAGATTGATAGCTGGCACTTAATGACTAAAACCGGACTGAACGGCCGAATTGACCAAAGGAGGTACGGGTTTGGAATTATAGGCTAGGCGATTTGACCAACTGATCCTAGTGACATTTACCCACCACATAAAGTGATAATAGACATTGTTAGGAAAACTAAATCATAACATGATAAGATTAGTAACTAAGCTAGCACATCTTTCTCCCACTGAATCAATCTCAATTTAATTTTTGTTATTTTATTTTGTTTACTACAAATCATTTCAAAACTCCTTTTTGTGACAATTAAGACTTAAGTTAAAATCTGACTCATAGCTCTTGGTACCACCTCGGTTTTACCACACTAGACTACCCACGACCGGGTACACTGCCCGATAGTGCACACATAGATCATAGGTAAACGTGACTTATAAATATTAAAACGTGATATAGGTAAAATAAGCATCAAACTTCCTATTATTTCGCACATGCAAATTCAATTCAGTCTTCTCATTGGTTATATAAGCGAAAAATGTGGAGCATGTTTCTGAATATATCTTAACATAAGCATGTTTTTTTGAAAAGTTTGTTATTATCAACATCCGATGTTGTTAGCATTTCCCTGTTATATAAAACACAACCAATAGAAATAGGGATAATAACAAAAAAATGCATCGAACATGACCATTTTTGTGATTGTGTGTACTCAACTATTTTTTTTCATTGTGTTTACTGAACTTTCAATTTTCGATCATTGTGTGTATTTTTTGACTATTTTACCTTAACTTTTTTTCAAATTTCGAAGGGTAAAATGTTCATTCTACATAGCTGAATAGTCACAAAATACACACAATGATCGAAATTTGAAAGTTTATTACACACAATAAGAAAAAAATTATTCAATACACACAATAACAAAAGTGGTCATGTTCGATATATTTTTTTGTTATTATCCTGTAGAAATACGACAGACTTATGAGTATATATGCAAAATTGTAGGTCGATAGCACTCTCTCTTGTTTGAATTGTCAATATAATAATCTTCAACTTGAATATTATATATATAATCATTTGGCGAGGGACTTATGAATTCGTGCCTCCCAACTTATGGAAACGTGCCCGACTTCATAAAATATTGTGGTGGGCTGGTTCTTTCCGTTATGGGCCGGTTCTTTTCGGGTTTCCATCCATTCAGGCCCAATGAGGATTCAGTATATAGCCGGTATTAACGATACATATTCTATCTCCCACTTCCAGAAGTAAGTTGCTCCTTCTACCAAACCAAAGATAGGTCGGTGTTCCAGATCTGTTAGGGTTTCATCGTTGCCTGCATGTTTATGGTTTCTTATTCATATTAGTTGTTTGTTTTGTGTTTTATGTGCAAGTGTTTCATTTGTGGTTTTACCTTTTGTGTTTTGCATGTTGCTTTTCACTTTTGCATGTGGTCTGTTGTTCTTGATTACGGCTTATTCATGAAACATGGTGACTAACGTTGTTATTTGGCTTTCTTTGATATAATCCTAAAAGTGTTATCCGAACTTTATGCTTCCTATATCGTCTGCCCGCTAGTTTTCTCAATTGTCTGTGTACCATATTGTATACTGTGATGAGCCCCAAAAAAAACTGTTACTGGCCGTTGTTTGGTCCAACAAAAGCCGGGTGACATGGGTGAGAGAGTTACGGAATTCATTGGTGATGTTGGCGTAGAACATTCAATATCCGTTGGCGGTTCATCCGTGCCGTCACTTGTGCCTCGGCAATCTCAAAAGTGTGACGCTATGCGGAAACGACCCTATTTGGATGATGGTCAGCACCCTATGCATGTTAGCAAAAAGCCATGCAATGACCAGGGATATTCCATTGTGCATGCGCAAGGTTAACTGTGTTGAATCCTTTTTTCTATATTCGTTTCTGTTTGCATATGTATTCTGCTCATATGTTTGTGTGGCTTTTCTGGTTTGCTGAACGATGCAGATGTAACATATTGGATTTCATAAAGACACTAAACCATAAGATCAAATAGGCGTATAAGAGGTTTTTAGAGAGAGAAATATTAGAGGTTGGGAACTTTAGTGAGAGAAAGAAAAATCTTATTATGAGCTCCAACTCTCTACCATGGGAGGTAGAGAGTATTTATAGTTCTTACATAAAACGCCACCTGACGGGATGTGGATCAGGCATACAGTGGGTAAAGACCCGTCCGTCCTCCACGGTGTTACTTAAACTAAATACTACTTAACTTATAATAATCTACGACTACGAGCTTTCTAACGATTACATATACTTGAGGTAACCGACTCTTTAATAACTGGATTTACTAAATCCTAACAATCTCCCCCTAAGGGAGGTCACCTCAAACACATCTTAAAATTACAATGAATACAAACTGATATTACATATTAAATTGTTCTTGCATTCTTGATGTAGTTCTTTGCTCTGAAGCTCGTAGTCATTGATTCTTCTCATTGCATGTTTGATTAATCCAAGTGGAGGTCTTCTTACTGATCCACGTGATAATGAGATTTGAGCCAGTTTTGAGATCATCAGCTAACATCAATCTCTGACTCATCCGTTGTGGTGTTGGTATTATGTGATGTTGTGACATTTGGACCGACATGCTCACATTCTGGATTAAGATATATTCTCATCAGAGTAGCGGAAGCTTTCGTTGATTCATGATATTGGCAGCAGCGTAGCAGAAGCATGGAGTGAAAATATCAGAGTCATTGATGCACTAATCATGATTTCTTTGGAATGAGTGTATCGTGTGAGCATGCGGCTTATGGATTGACCGCTTCATTCTGATCAGCTGCAAACGCCGGGTGTACCTGCATACAACAGTTAGCAATAAAGAGCACGAAAGTGTCTTTGATCACTTTCGTTGAATTGAGGTACACGACCCATGGTTCCCCGTTGATCAGTACATGTACTGCCTGTGATAAGGTATAATTCCGAAGAATTTCCTTGACAGGGTTTCGCAGCTGCTCTAGATGTTCTCAAACCGGAACGTCTCAAAGAAGACAACACGGAGTGAGTGAACCAGCGAATAGAGATTCACTGATTGATCAAAAGAGATTTGAAAAATAATCGTGTATCGCTCAATAGAAATTGTTTTTGCAATACAATGAAGGTTTTAATGAAAATCAATTATCAATCATAAACACCTTTTGATTTGAAATATAAGTACACAGTAGATGTGCTAAAGAAAAGAGTTTTTAAGCACAACGATCGGTTTTTCAAAGGTATCCGTCAATCCATATCCTGAACTAGGATTGATTCAAAAGATTGAATCGCCCCATTGTTTCTGTTCAGTTGTCATATGGTTGATCTATTGAATAGATCTCACATGCCACCTACCAGGAGCTTGTTTGATGTTGGCTCCAGAAGGATTTCCATGTTCATTGTGAATATGTTTACATATCACTCGGATGTTCTGGCAATACCACAAGGATAATGCGTAGGACTCAAGATATAATCTCTCTTTCCACGTTGTGTGAAACAAAGAGTCTTCATTGAAAGTGTCCTAATGAGATTTATTGATGATCTCGTGGCTGTAGACTCAATTTGTGCATATTTGGATCCTATTTCAGAGACTAGGGAGAGGGTCTCCTTCTTCAATATCAACAATCTCTAAGAGAAAGTCGACAGATAATGTCGGTTCCCCGTGAGAATGAAACAAGCCCTTTTAAGAGGAATTTGAGTAGCTTGGGAAGTTTAGTGCAGTGCGTCACTGGGTCCATGACGTCTTGTCTTCAATACCGATGTTACCTTGGTAACTACCAGTAGCATATGAATTGAACCCGGTTTCTGCCCTAAGGTTGAATAATTGGAGGGCTATTTGTTTTTACCCTTTTCTCATTCAATTCTTTTTCATTCTTCAACCTCTTCAGTGCTTACCAAGACTTCATAACTAGAACCTTGTTGGGTTTATTCCAGTATTAGCTCAGTCTTAGTCTGCACTCTTCCCATATCTCACTTTTCTCCTTTTTTCAATATACCTAAGGACTTCTACACTATCTAGTGGATTGTCCCTGGGTAGATCCCTCCGGTTCTGGCGGATCATGGGAACAAATACCTAACCTTATCATCCTTATATCACCATACATAAAGTAAAGTTGGTCGGTCTGTTTGGTATTGTTCATCTGCCATTTGGAACCAATTGAAAACCATTTGAAAATCAATCCAAATACTTGTGATATATTATCAAAGTATTTTGTACCTGAATTATTTTTGATATTTTTAGAACAAGAGCTCCCCCTCAACATGTGCTTCATGTATTTGAAATTGTTTCAGCACACGGAGGCAAGAGGAAGAATTAACTTCTTTGGTTACCATTTTCTAAAAAATATCATCATCACTTCCCTGATTAAATCAAGTAGATAAAGCATATTGGGGAAAGATGAGGTTTTCAAAAAATTTCTCCCCCTCAATATGTGCATAGATGTTTGAAAATGTTTTGCATATATTAGGAAAAGACTGCACATTGAGATAAATTGTTCACGTTTCAAATCTTTGTGGTTTAAGATAGATGCTCCCCCTCAACATATGCATGGAAAATTTGAAAACGTTTGGCACATGTGGGAAGGAGAGCTTGTACATCCTTATAAAACCATTTACTGAATTACCAGTTTAAATCTAATTAAATCACAAATTCTCCCCCGATCACAATTATCAAATCATTTGAGATTTGTTATCTCTGTAGATTTAAATTGATTTGGAAAGCTTTTTGATTTCGCAATAATAGAAGTGTATGTAGTATACGGGTAACTCAAACGTGTTAGGTTCGAGCACCGAGATCGTTCCGAACGAGGGTTGAATGGAATTTCCAACTCACGTCTCAATAATCGGGATTCGAATAAGATAAGGGGATAAAATGATATATTCTAAACTACAGGATAAGGAAAGTAAAAGGAACATCTAATCTACGGGAAATCCTAAGAACTAAGGCAAACTACGCAATTCTACGCTAAAACGCAACTACGGGAACATGAATTAAAACTAAATGAAAGAGATTTAAGCTAATTTAGAAAAACGTAAACTAAATTTAGCTTATAAGAAATACAATATGATAAAAAGAGAATTTTAAAACTTAAAACGTAAGAAAGACGTAAAAATGAGCGCGCTCGGGTAAAAACCCGAGCCTAAAACGTAAACTATTTGGAAAAACGACCCTAAGACTGAAAATCCATTTTTCCTACGAAGATTAATACAAAATATAATTTTAGGAAAAAGCGGAATATTTTTTTGAGTTTTTATTTATTTATTATGAATTAAAAACGGAAAAGTAGAAAACAATTATTTAAAAATAGTAACACAATTTGGAAAAATATGAAATTTTTATGAAAAATACTTTGTCTAATTCTAAACCTAAGAAAATTCTAAAACTGGAAAAAACAGTGAAAATAAGCGGTTCAATAAGCAATACGTGTTAATAAGCTAAATAAAGAAACAAAGGTTTAAAAGGATTAAAGATGTAGAACTTGACGTAAAAGACCCAAGGGCAAAGATGGTTCAGGTGTTGTGGTGTGCAGCGTGACAGTGAAGGCTACTGACCCAGGTTCGAACCTGGTCGGTCCCTTTTGCTATCTTTTTATTTTTCAACTTAACCAATTTGAAAATAAGCTACCTTAACTACTTTTTATCAAACCCAAACTATTAAAAACACTAAATAAGCAGATTTTAGAACTGAAAGGACAGATTAAAGACAGATATGGAAAGGAAATCAAATTCAAGCTAATCTAACTAAGAGCTAGGCTAAACAAAAGTAGTTTAAACAAGTTTAAATAAGCTAATATGAGCTAACCATGGAAAAGGCTACTGATGATGAGTATAAGCTAATGGATATTAAGGGAAACATAAATTAAGCTGGGGAACAAATAAACTCTACTACAAACAGACCCTATAGCTTGAGATAAGTTCCTAAAAAGCTAGTAAAGCCTATCAAGCTACTGGATAATGGGGCAAACTATATAAGCTAATGAGTCCTATTTAAGCAAGCTAGAAATGCAAATAAACTGAATTAAAACTAGTTAAGCACTATGAGTGCTACTGTGGTACAGCAGCCACAGTAGCCTAAGGAACCTTATTTCAGCTTCTAAATGAAGGGCAAATTAAGCGCTAAAAAGTTGAAAGGCACAAAACAAGGTAAGTTATTGATGCAAATAACTATACCCAACCTCAAGCAATTGATCTAATCCATTGTGTTAACCTTTATCACAGATTAACTCCTAATCCAAACACCCCTTAATATGAACCAATGACATTAAAACTAATGAATTTTTCTGCAAATCCTATCTCAACTGACTTCCCTTTACTCAAATCACTCTAAAACCAGATTTAAAACACAATGAAACAAGAATTCAATCAAGAACAGGTTTGACTTTAAAGTTTGACCCGTTTTGACTTTTATTGACTTTATGAAATTAGATGGAAATAAGATGAGCTTAAACAGAAATAAGCTAACAGAAGCTTATAAAGGCTTGTGAGAGCTTAATTAAACAGTAAAATTGAACTTTTGAGACAAAGATTGTAAATTGCCAGTGATTAAAGTAAACTCAAATTCGCATTAATAAGTGATGATTACAAAACTGAAATCCAAAACTACAATTTATCTAGAGCAACTACACTAAGAAAGCCTTAAAATTGACAAGCAATAAAAGGTCAAAACTTCTCTAATGCGTGAGAAATTGGACAAAAACAAATGTGAGCTAAGAGGTCATTTTATAGCTGATGAGAGGCCTTGCTTGGATTCCTTTGAGAAGATGCTAGAATGTCATTTGCAGCCACACAATCATTCCATTGTCACCAATTCCAATCAGAAAGCTCCATTTGCACTTGTGATGTGTCACGGCCAATCAAAGGGCTCCAAATGTCCACGTGGCAGCTATATCTTGACAGGTCAGAGGTGGGAAAGGGTTGGATAGATTCTTAGTACCAAGTAGTGTGTTTGGGATTGGGTAAAATGGGTGGTGTTTGGTTGGGGAAGACAGGTACTGTAGTAGGGCGCGTTTGGTATTTTATATAATATCTTGAATTTGTGTTGACCGGGTGAAAGGGGCTTGACCAGGGTCCAAAACCGGGTAAGTAGTAGTATTCGGGTTGGTTGGGTATTTTGGACGGGTGGTATTAGGTGGCCGGGTTTTGTAGTTGGGCTAGGATAAGAGATTTGGGCCGAAGGTTTATTTATTGGATTTGGATATTGGATTTATTAATGGACAAGGATAACTTGGATAATCATGTGTTCATTTAAACTCATAAGGGACCAAAAGTGTAAATTATGAAAGTACAAGGGTGAAAATGGATAAATGGGAAAGTGAAAGGTTTATTGTGAAAACTTCCAAATCAAGCCCCGAACTTCGTAATTTGATCCTTTGAGCATCAAAATCTCTGAAATAGCATCCCCGGCATCGGCTTTTGCACTCTTCTCTCTCTCGTGCTCGGTTTTCTTCGGTTTTGGCTTCTTTTTGTGTGTTTTTACAAATCCGTACCTGCACAAGCATAAACTCAAGAAAACCACAAATATTAGCAATAAACGGCCTTTCTTGGTTATTTTGGGTCTATTTTGATATAGAAAAGGTATGTGTTTTAGCACATACCACTTTTTAAGGAGAATTGTGACTTGATTATTGATGCGTGCCAAACAGTCAAGCTAAATCACTCAAGCCGGCCACTTGTGAATGGCAGACCGTAATCAGCTTAAAACTGCTTAAGCACGAACTCAATGAAGATCTGAGGAGTATAGGGTTTCCCCGGGTCGTTATGTCCCAGCGAGCTATGCAATGGATTATCAAACGTAAAGTGATCGAGAAATTTGAACGGAAAAAGGGATTTGAATATGATTATAACTACAGAAAAAGCCAACAAATTACGACGGCTTAAATGCAAATTAAAGAAAGTTAAAAAGATAAAAACTATTAAATAAACGCTATCACTATATTTAAAATGATGTTTTTGTTTTTATGTTTTTATAAAACTGAAATTAAAAACTACGCGACGTACAAATAAAAACGTGAAACTTACACAATATTAACCCTAAAAATATGAAAATGATATTTTTACAATCCTAATGATAAAAGAAAAGTTTTAGAAAAAGAAAATTATTTTTATGACTATTATTCTAATTATTATTAATTTAAAACTATTTTAACTATTTAATAAAAGCCTAAAATACAAGAAATTAGGAAATAAAGCTAGGAAAATAAAATTAAGACTTAGAAAAGTCTAAAATATCAAAAGAGAATTTTCAAAACTATTTTTGTATTTTTCTGATTATTTTTCTATTTTCTAGGAATTAAAAACTATTAAAAACTAATTAAATGGCTTAAAAATACAAATTTAACTAAAAAAAATCTAGAAAAATATTTTTTTATCTTTTTATATTTATCTTAACTTAAGAAAAATGAAAAATTATTTTTTTGAACCTTTTCTTAATTTTTTGTATTAATTGCTAATTAAAAAGTGCTAAAAACCAATTTAAATGCAGAAAAATAGCAAACCAACTTAGAAAAATCTGAAAATTTCAGGAAAACTCTAAAATAATATTAGGAAGCTAGGAAAAATAGAAAAACAGGGGCTTGTGTGGATGAATTTGAAACTGATGTGCCAAAGGCTTATCAATAAGCACTTGAATAAGCCAAATGAACAAAATAAGCCACCAACTGATAACAAAGACTATAATATGCTAAAAGAACTAAAATGCAACAAATCCTACTTGTTTTTAACCACTGGATCGCAAGCTACAAAGATTTGATGTTTTTGAGTTTCTAAGCTAAAACAGATTTGGATAGGCTACTTGCAGCCTATCAATAAGCACTCTAATAAGCTAGACAACGAAAACCAAATACAGAGACTTAAACTAGACCTGGGTGAGACCTAGCAAACCAAAACTCAGACCTTGGGAAGCTCTTATGAGCCCTGTGCAACCCTGGACAAAACTGAGAAAAACTCAGTTATTGCTGAGCTTTTGGAGCAGGGCAACTAGGACCCAAAAGATAAGCTAGTTTGGAGCTTATAAAAAATTTATAAAATTCTACAAAAATGCTAATAAGAATGGAGACCAGTTGAAGTTTATAAAGCCACAAATTTCACTTGATGTAGCTCAAAATTGAACTCATGAAAATTCCTCCTAGATGAGCCCAAAACAGATTTTCTAAATTTTAACTTTTAACAACAGTTAAGTACTTTGACCAAAATGAACTTTGAATCCAATTTATGGACAGGTTATGAAGTAATTTGATGTAATGACACTAATGCAAGCTTTTTTTATTGATTCTTAACACAAATCAAGAAGTTGCAAATCCAAAATTACAACAGATGGGCAGTGAGACAGATTAACATACAATGTTGACTTTCAGTGTTTGCAAACCCAAGTTGTTGACTGATATGAGCTCAAATAAGCTTAATAAACATGAACCAATAGAAATTACCCACTGCATGTACCTCTGAGACAGTATGACAGTTAATCCAAACACACCCTTATTACCAGTTTTGCAAAATTACTGAAACCAATACTGAGCAAGCTTGTTTCAATGATCAAGCTAAATTAAGTTAACTTAATTACACCTTAATTAACAGATTTAACTACTTATAATCTACTAAAACAGATTATACTATGAATCTAGAAAATAACTTACACATGTCCCTAGCCACAATGGCTTGCCAACAGTGAACCCAAGGACCACTAGCCTAATCTAACCAACCCATTGCTTCCAAATCAACCCAATTCCAGCTCTGAATCACCAAATACCATTGCTGCATCATTTTTGCTCCAAGTTTGACTTATGTTGACCAAATTTCTAAAATGCTTGAAACTTGATTACAAGCTTACAAAAAGCTATTATAAGCTTATATAAGCTTGTTGGAGATTGAAATTGAGTTGCTACAAGTTTAAACAAAGGAGTTTGACAGTAAAAATTTCAACAGTGGACACAAATTATAGAAAATGAACATGAACTTGAATTGACGTTTAAACAGAGTTGCAATACATTAAAACTACTATGTTTGATACACAATAACTGGAAATTTCAATGAAGAACTACTTAAGACATTAAAAGCTTAAAAACGACATACACTTAAACAAAAATAAACTAACTACTCTTTCCTTCTCTGTCTTCCTTCTCTTTTATACCCAAACTATCTTTCTCTCACCTCTCTGAATAGTTCCCAACAACAAAATTGACCATTGGATGTATACAAGTGATCTTGGCCGTTTAAAAGGTTTTGGCGCCAAAAGTGTTTAAGCCAGCTGGGGCTTGAGTGAGAGATTGGAGAGGGCATTAAATGCTTCCTTGGCTTGTTGTGTTTGGAGGAGGGTAGAGTAGGGATATGATGGTGGGTGGAGTGTGAGCAGAGGTGTTTGCAGGGTGATGATGAAGGGGGGAAAGAAGAGAACCCGTGACCTGTTTTATTATTTAAAATGTGGGTGGGTTGGTTTCGGGTTTGAACCGGGTAAAAGGTTGGGCTTGGGTAGGCTTAGGATTGGATTGGATAATACATTTGGGCCTAGGGTAATAAAAGGGTCCGTTTGGATGAGTAATAACACAAGGACCATTCATGTAACTTCTGAAATTCCAGGGACCAAACATGTAATTTCTGAATTTATGATCCAAGGGCCTA
Source organism: Chrysanthemum seticuspe (assembly GCA_019973895.1). Classification (NCBI taxonomy): domain Eukaryota; kingdom Viridiplantae; phylum Streptophyta; class Magnoliopsida; order Asterales; family Asteraceae; genus Chrysanthemum; species Chrysanthemum seticuspe. Next base: position 29,716 of record BPTQ01005650.1, on the reverse strand, counting down.
TCTTGCCATCTCAAATAATCCAAGGATCATAATTGCCAATTTTTGAAACTTTAAGGGTATTTTCTGACAATTCTGAAACTTGGGGGACTGAACTTGTAATTTCTCAAAACTTTCGATATTTTTCACCAAAGGATTAATTTTGACAAGTTATGATTTTAAAAGGACCTTTGGTGATTTTACTTTTGAAATTATGTGCTCAGGGACTATTTCTGACAATTTTTGAAACTTGGGGGACTGAAACTGCCAATTATGCAAACTTAGCTCATTTTTCATCTAATTTTGAACATTTTGCATCTGAAACATATAAAATGCAATTTTGGAATATTTTCAGTATTTTGATGCATTTCTGAGCATTTTTAGACGTTTTGCAGTTCAGATTTGACTAAAAATGATGAGTATTTACACACTCATCAATCCCTCACACTAAACTATTGCTAGTCCCTAGCAATCTTTTGAGAAAAACTAATGGATTTCATCTCTTTACCAAAAGCCATTACTTCTGGAGTAGCCAAATGTTTCAGTTCAAGTAAGAACCATGGTACACCGATAACCATGTGATTTTGAGCAAACCACCAGCTTCCAACGGATTTGATTTGTCTTTACCAGAAGCCGTTTGCTTCTGGACTAGCCAACTCTTAGATAAATTATCAATATTATCTTTGGTGAGCTGATTACCAATTATGGTTTTTCCATTGCCTTTACCACAAGCCATAACCTTGCGGGCTAGCCAACTCTTCACTAATTAAAGATATGGTGAGCTGAATACCATACAATTTTGGGCAAATTGCAAGCCGTCAACGGATTTGAGATATCTTTACCAAGAGCCGTTTGCTCCTGGATTAGCCAATCCTTTAGTTTATCAAACATGGCGGACTGATAACCAATTTAGTAAGTGCAAAACACTTACTCCAAAAAAAAAAAAAAAAAATTGGCCAAAAACGGGGGAATTGGTATAATTATATGATAAAATTCGTGAGAATTCCCCCCTACACTTAGAAATGAATATTGCCCTCAATATTCAAAGTACCGGCGGTTATGCCGAAACAAAGAACGTAAAAGGAAAATACTACGGCCATTATTTAGAAAGATGATTTTTTTTTTTTTTTTTTTTTTTTTTTGAAAGGTTATATACAAAACACGTGGGGCAACCCCCCCCCCCCCCCCACACTAGGGTGGTAGAAAGATAGAAAGAAGAAGCTAAACTGTCAAGTTTTGTCACACAAGCTAGCCACTTGTGAATGGCTAACCGTAACAAACTTCAGACAGCTCAGAAATATGGGTGAAAACCCATATGGCATGCTACTGTTTTGATTACCGAGTCGCTAGCTTGACTCGATCCCCGCATTCATTGGTTCATGGGGAAAGTTTGTAAATCCGGGACAACCATGGATGGAATGTCCTCTCCAAAGTAATGCTTCACTCGATGACCATTCACTTTAAAATTAGGACCATCGGGTTGAGATAACTCAATGGTACCATAAGGATAAACCTTAGCGATAGTAAATGGACCAGACCAACGGGACTTGAGATTTCCCGAGAAAATCTTCAATCTTGAATTAAAAAGAAGGACTCGATCACCAACGTTAAAAACGCGGTTCTTGATTTTTGAGTCATGAATCTTCTTTGTCTTTTGTTTGTAGATAAAAGAGTTCTCGTAAGCTTGATCACGGAGTTCATTTAATTCATTCATTTGAACTTTCCGATGATCACCAGCTGTCTGAATATCGAAATTAGCATGCTTCAAGGCCCAATATGCCTTGTGCTCGAGCTCAACCGGTAGATGACATGCCTTCCCGTACACCAGCTTGTATGGAGTGCACCCGATGGGTGTTTTGTAAGCTGTACGGAAGGCCCAGAGTGCGTCATCTAACTTATCCGACCAAGAGGCACGGTTTTCACCAACCGTCCTCTCAAGAATTCTTTTTATCCCCCGGTTAGAAACTTCCACTTGCCCACTTGTTTGGGGGTGGTACGCAGTAGATAGACGGTGAGTTACACCATACTTTTGCATGACTCTATCAAATTGGTCATTGCAGAAATGCGTACCACGATCACTGATTATGGCTCGTGGAGTTCCAAACCTAGCAAATAGAGATTTCAAGAATTTCACCACAACTCGGGCATCGTTGGTAGGTAAAGCCTTAGCTTTAACCCATTTTGACAAGTAGTCAACGACCACGAGTATGTATTTGTTACCACGGGAAGAAGGAAATGGCCCCATAAAGTCAATGCCCCATATGTAAAAAATCTCACACACTTGAATGGCGTTTTGCGGCATTTCATTCCTTTGTGAGATATTCCCGTGACGTTGACAAGCGTCACAGGTTTTGACGAATTCATGGGCATCCTTGTAGATTGTGGGCCAATAGAATCCGGAATCAAACACCTTCTTGGCGGTGTAGTTGGGGCTATGATGTCCCCCAGTAGGTCCAGAATGGCAAGCCTTGAGAATGTCAATGGCTTCCTGACCATACACACATCGCCGGATGACTTGATCCGCACAAATTTTAAACAAGTAGGGGTCGTCCCAGAAATAATGTTTCACATCTTTAAAGAATTTATTTTTCTGTTGGGACTACATCCCTTTCACCACAAAGTTACCCGCATGGTAATTTGCAAAGTCAGCAAACCATGGGGTAGAAGAGTCTCCACGAAAAGAAACCATATTGAGTGTTTCGAGAGGAAATGTTTCGTTTATTTCCTTTTTCTCGAACACATCTTGGTGAGGGTTCTCTAATCGGGACAGATGATCAGCAGCCAGGTTCTCAGCTCCTTTTTTTTTTATCACGAATAATGATATCAAATTCTTGTAGGAGGAGAACCCAACGGAGCAATCTCGACTTTGCATCTTGTTTTGCAAAGAGATATTTGAGAGCCGAGTGATCCGTATACACCACGCATTTGGTCAAGATAAGGTATGGCCGAAACTTTTCAAACGCATACACCACAGCCAATAATTCTTTTTCTGTAGTGGTGTAATGGGTTTGAGCTTCAGTCATAGTTTTGCTTGCGTAGTGGATAGGCTGAAAATGCTTGGTTTTGCGTTGCCCCAAGACTGCACCGATAGCAAAATCACTTGCATCGCACATGAGCTCGAAGGGTAAATCCCAGTCGGGGGCAACTAGAATGGGTGCTTCCGTAAGCTTTTTCTTCAATGTTTCAAAAGCTTCGATGCACTCAGGAGAAAAGATAAAAGGAGCATCTTTTTCGAGAAGATGGGTCATAGGCCGAGCGATTTTAGAGAAATCTTGAATGAATCTACGATAAAACCCGGCATGACCTAGAAAACTCCTAATACCTTTGACGGTAGTAGGATGAGGTAATTTAGCAATAACATCAACTTTTGCTCTATCTACCTCAATCCCGTTTTTGGAAATCTTATGGCCAAGGACTATGCCTTCTTTGACCATAAAGTGGCTCTTCTCCCAGTTTAGACATAGATTGGTGTCTTCACACCTTTTAAGCATTTTGTCTAAGTGGGAGAGACATGTATGAAACGAGTCCCCAATGACCGAGAAGTCATCCATAAACACCTCCATAGTTTCCCCGATCATGTCGTGGAAAATTGCCATCATACATCTTTGGAACGTGCCAGGAGCATTGCATAGGCCAAAAGGCATACGTCTGTAGGCAAATGTCCCGTATGGGCAGGTGAATGTGGTTTTTTCTTGATCCAGCGGATCAATGGGGATCTGAAAGTAACCCGAGAAACCATCAAGGAAACAATAATACTCGTTTCCTGCTAATCTCTCAAGCATCTGGTCCATGAAGGGTAGAGGAAAATGGTCTTTACGGGTGGCTTCGTTTAACTTGCGATAGTCAATGCATACACGCCATCCCGTAACCAATCGAGTCGGAATTAACTCGCTTTCTTCATTCGTGACAACAGTTATGCCACCCTTTTTTGGAACACAATGAATTGGGCTACCCAAGGACTATTAGAGATCGGGTAAATCAAACCGGCATCAAGAAGTTTGAGAACCTCTTGTTTGATAACCTCATGAATCTTAGGATTTACCCTTCTCTGATGTTGGACTGCTGGTTTGAAGTCATCCTCAATTAAGATTTTGTGGGTACAAAACTCAGGGTTAATACCCTTAATGTCGGAGAGTTTCCAAGCAATTGCTTGCTTGTGTGACTTCAAGACCTTTATGAGAGTAGTTTTCTCCTCCTCAGTCAAGTCTTTAGCAATTATGACGGGTAATTTATCATCACCCTCCAAAAATGCATACTCGAGATGAGGAGGTAGGTCCTTAAGTTCAACCCCGGGAAATTCATCAGTAGATGTTTGTACTGATTTGATTTCCTCAATCGTGATTTCTTTCGGAGGGAGTGAAGGTAATGGATCTTCATTAAGCAATTGCTCAAGATAAAGAATATCTCCCTTCGAATCATAAACACCATAAATTCCAGGGGGAATTGATTCATCAGTAGCAAGAAATTCATCGATCTCTTCCAGAAGGAAGTCACCTCCCTCAAACGGAGTGAGAGAGGGGGAAGAGTCGGCAATGATAGGTTGAGAAGATGTGGTGGAATCCCCACCCACAGAATTATGAAGATAACCAAGAAACTCTTGAGAGTACTCCTCTGAAGCAATATCAATTAAATCGACTCGATTAATTGATTCAGTATCATAATTTGAGGAGTACCTCGAAGTTTGATCGAGGTTAAAGGTAACAGCTTCATTACCCACACGTAAAGTGATTTCTTGCTCAAATACATCAATAAGAGCACGGCCCGTTCTCAAGAATCCCCGCCCAACAATGAGGGGAACTCGAGGATCGGCATCGAAATCAACGACCACAAAGTCAGCTGGAAAATGGAACTTTCCTACTTTCACAAATACATCCTCGGCGATGCCAAGAGGACGCGATATAGAACGATCTGCAAGCTCAAGAGTCATGCAGGTAGGAATAAGTTCCGGAAGAGAAAGTTTCTTCCATACTGAATACGGCATCAGATTGATGCTTGCACCAAGATCAGCAAGGGCAAAGCATTCAATCATCCCAGGAAAAACACAAGGAAGAAGAAATTTTCCGGGATCTCCAAGCTTCTCGGGAAGCTTCTTTAACAAGACTGCTGAGCAATTCTCATTCAAAGGAGTCTTAGCCATTTCAAACAGCTTTTCCTTGTTGCTCAACATGTGTTTCAGAGTAGATGCAAACTTGGGCATCAACATGATAGCATCCGCGAAGCTTATGTCAAAATGAAGCTCTTGGAAAATTTGAAAGAACTTTTCCATTTGATGACTAGGCTTCTCGCGGAGCTTTTGCTCATGTAAACGTGAGGGGTAAGGAATAGAAGTTTTGGATTTAGGGTTATCAACTGGAGGTTCAAAAACAACTCCAGGTTTGGTTTTGGGGACAGCCTGAGGATGGACATTGCTGGTACTTCCGTTATTAGTAGGAAGTTCCTTGTCCTTTGTCGCCTCAGGTTCGCTTTCCACTACCTTCGGGAGAGAAGAAGAAGAGGTAGTAGGAATAGCGGGTTCAGCATATGAAGTACCACTTCTGGTTGTGATCGCCTTTGCATCGCCCCTCGGATTAGCGACCGTGTTGCTAGGTAAAGTACCTGAGCCCGAGGGTCGATCATTTAAAGACTTCTTAATGTCAGAAATCTGGCTGACCAACAACCGATTCATTTCCTCTTGGGATTTCATGAATTGTTTCAACAACTCATCAGATGATGGTCCAGTTGGAACAATGGCTTGAGTTTGCACAGGAAAATTCTGGCTTCTATTGTTAGGATTAGGGCCTTGATTCTGAAAATTTCCTTGATTGTTTGCATGTAAATACCCTGGGTTGAAATTTCCCTGACCTGGGTTTCTATTGAAATTTCCTTGGTGTTGGAAATTTTGATTCTGATTTTGAAAACCGTTGTTAGGACTGAAATTACCTTGGTTTTGGAAACCTTGGTTTGGTCTGTTTTGATTCTGATTACGGTTTTGATTGAAACCGGGAGGTCCAGGGTAGTGGTTAGGACGGTGGTTCGGGTCTACAGGAGTACGATATTGATTGCCTCCTTGATTAGACATCCCGCCCACAACATTGGCTTCAAAAGGGTTACCATCAGTGGCCATACAGTTATAATAAGCATGGGGGCCACCACAGGTAACACAGACTTCCACTTTCTTAACTTCAGCAGGAGGTGAAGTTTGTGGAAAAGAGACTTTCTTTTGGTTGGAGAGAACCAAAGCTTGAATGGCTTCCGTGAGTTTATCAATCTTAGCATCGGTGCTAGATTGACTCACGGGCGATGAAGAAGAAGAAGGACCAACACTGACTTGTGAAACAACAGGCTTGCTTCGTGCAGTGCGGACTTTAGACTTGTTTTCGATTATCGCTAAAGCTTCTTTGACAGTTTTGCTTAGGAAATTTCCTCCCGCGGAGGAATTGAGAGAATCTTGATCAGATTGACTCACTCCATTGTAGAAAGTATCGAGTTGCATTAACTCGGAGAAACCATGGTGAGGACATTTGCGAAGCAATTCCTTAAAACGATCCACGATTCACTGAAGGGTTCATCAAACTTCTGAGTGAACTTGATGATTTCATTTTTAAGACTCGTGGTTTTGGAAGGTGGATAGAATTCATTCACAAATTTCTTCACCAGATCTTCCCATGTCTCAATTGACTGAGGGGGTTGTTTTTCAAGCCAAATCCGGGCTTGCCCCTCAAGAGAAAATGGGAACAGAAGAAGCTTAACAGCATCAGTAGGGACATTCTTATACTTGATGGTAGATGCAATCTTGTTAAACCATCGAATATGAGCATGAGGATCATCCCGCTCAAAACCGTAGATCTGATTTGAGGTTACAAGATTCAGTAACCCGGTCTTGAGTTCAAAGTTTTCAGCCACAATGGCTGGTACAACGATAGCATCTCCATACCCGTCGATGGGTGCCTGGAGAAGCTCACACATAGGGCGTCGCCATGATAACGGAAGTAGTGTGAGCAGTACGGATCTCAGATCCGACTGATGGAGCAGAAAGTCTACGAACACGCCTTCTTGGAATCTTGACAAGCTCACGAAATGGGCTCACAGATCTAGAAGAGCGAGTGCGCATACACTAGAGTTAACTCTAAGGAAACTCAGAGTTAAGGAGAGAAATGGAATTATGAAGACGTTTTATAAAAATGGGGTGAGAAGAATCTTTATGGGTTTTCTGGTTCTGACACGGAGATATCACAACAAAATCAATTAACACAAAATCGAGGCAAAACAACAGTGAACTTAACCAATAATCACAATATGAATGGCTTCTTTGAACAAGGTACACCAATCACAAGGACACAAAGGCAAGTTTTAAATCTTTAGTTCGGGAACTTATTATGGTCGCATCCCCAGTTAGGTAGTGCACTGCCTTGGTTTGCGGTGGTAATCTTTTAAGTTGTTATTATTAAGAAAACGACAAATCTTTTTGTATTTTTTTATATTTGATACATATATAGAAATAAAAGAAAAATATTTTTGTGTTTTATACGTTTTTGGATGTTTTTGGGTTTTTGGATTTTTTAAAAGAAAATATGGATATATATATAGATAGATAGAGATGGACGATATAAACAAATGAGTGAGTATTCAAACAACTAATCTGCTAAACGTAAGACAATTAGCACAGCTCCCCGGCAGCGGCGCCAAAAATTTGATGCGTGCCAAACAGTCAAGCTAAATCACTCAAGCCGGCCACTTGTGAATGGCAGACCGTAATAAGCTTAAAACTGCCTAAGCACGAATGCAATGAAGATCTGAGGAGTATAGGGTTTCCCCGGGTCGTTATGTCCCAGCGAGCTATGCAATGGATTATCAAACGTAAAGTGATCGAGAAATTTGAACGGAAAAAGGGATTTGAATATGATTATAACTACAGAAAAAGCCAACAAATTACGACGGCTTAAATGCAAATTAAAGAAAGTTAAAAAGATAAAAACTATTAAATAAACGCTATCACTATATTTAAAATGATGTTTTTGTTTTTATGTTTTTATAAAACTGAAATTAAAAACTACGCGACGTACAAATAAAAACGTGAAACTTACACAATATTAACCCTAAAAATATGAAAATGATATTTTTACAATCCTAATGATAAAAGAAAAGTTTTAGTAAAAGAAAATTATTTTTATGACTATTATTCTAATTATTATTAATTTAAAACTATTTTAACTATTTAATAAAAGCCTAAAATACAAGAAATTAGGAAATAAAGCTAGAAAAATAAAATTAAGACTTAGAAAAGTCTAAAATATCAAAAGAGAATTTTCAAAACTATTTTTGTATTTTTCTGATTATTTTTCTATTTTCTAGGAATTAAAAACTATTAAAAACTAATTAAATGGCTTAAAAATACAAATTTAACTAAGAAAAATCTAGAAAAATATTTTTTTATCTTTTTATATTTATCTTAACTTAAGAAAAATGAAAAATTATTTTTTTGAACCTTTTCTTAATTTTTTGTATTAATTGCTAATTAAAAAGTGCTAAAAACCAATTTAAATGCAGAAAAATAGCAAACCAACTTAGAAAAATCTGAAAATTTCAGGAAAACTCTAAAATAATATTAGGAAGCTAGGAAAAATAGAAAAACAGGGGCTTGTGTGGATGAATTTGAAACTGATGTGCCAAAGGCTTATCAATAAGCACTTGAATAAGCCAAATGAACAAAATAAGCCACCAACTGATAACAAAGACTATAATATGCTAAAAGAACTAAAATGCAACAAATCCTACTTGTTTTTAACCACTGGATCGCAAGCTACAAAGATTTGATGTTTTTGAGTTTCTAAGCTAAAACAGATTTGGATAGGCTACTTGCAGCCTATCAATAAGCACTCTAATAAGCTAGACAACAAAAACCAAATACAGAGACTTAAACTAGACCTGGGTGAGACCTAGCAAACCAAAACTCAGACCTTGGGAAGCTCTTATGAGCCCTGTGCAACCCTGGACAAAACTGAGAAAAACTCAGTTATTGCTGAGCTTTTGGAGCAGGGCAACTAGGACCCAAAAGATAAGCTAGTTTGGAGCTTATAAAAAATTTATAAAATTCTACAAAAATGCTAATAAGAATGGAGACCAGTTGAAGTTTATAAAGCCACAAATTTCACTTGATGTAGCTCAAAATTGAACTCATGAAAATTCCTCCTAGATGAGCCCAAAACAGATTTTCTAAATTTTAACTTTTAACAACAGTTAAGTACTTTGACCAAAATGAACTTTGAATCCAATTTATGGACAGGTTATGAAGTAATTTGATGTAATGAAACTAATGCAAGCTTTGTTTATTGATTCTTAACACAAATCAAGAAGTTGCAAATCCAAAATTACAACAGATGGGCAGTGAGACAGATTAACATACAATGTTGACTTCAGTGTTTGCAAACCCAAGTTGTTGACTGATATGAGCTCAAATAAGCTTAATAAACATGAACCAATAGAAATTACCCACTGCATGTACCTCTGAGACAGTATGACAGTTAATCCAAACACACCCTTATTACCAGTTTTGCAAAATTACTGAAACCAATACTGAGCAAGCTTGTTTCAATGATCAAGCTAAATTAAGTTAACTTAATTACACCTTAATTAACAGATTTAACTACTTATAATCTACTAAAACAGATTATACTATGAATCTAGAAAATAACTTACACATGTCCCTAGCCACAATGGCTTGCCAACAGTGAACCCAAGGACCACTAGCCTAATCTAACCAACCCATTGCTTCCAAATCAACCCAATTCCAGCTCTGAATCACCAAATACCATTGCTGCATCATTTTTGCTCCAAGTTTGACTTATGTTGACCAAATTTCTAAAATGCTTGAAACTTGATTAAAAGCTTACAAAAAGCTATTATAAGCTTATATAAGCTTGTTGGAGATTGAAATTGAGTTGCTACAAGTTTAAACAAAGGAGTTTGACAGTAAAAATTTCAACAGTGGACACAAATTATAGAAAATGAACATTAACTTGAATTGACGTTTAAACAGAGTTGCAATACATTAAAACTACTATGTTTGATACACAATAACTGGAAATTTCAATGAAGAACTACTTAAGACATTAAAAGCTTAAAAACGACATACACTTAAACAAAAATAAACTAACTACTCTTTCCTTCTCTGTCTTCCTTCTCTTTTATACCCAAACTATCTTTCTCTCACCTCTCTGAATAGTTCCCAGCAACAAAATTGACCATTGGATGTATACAAGTGATCTTGGCCGTTTAAAAGGTTTTGGCGCCAAAAGTGTTTAAGCCAGCTGGGGCTTGAGTGAGAGATTGGAGAGGGCATTAAATGCTTCCTTGGCTTGTTGTGTTTGGAGGAGGGTAGAGTAGGGATATGATGGTGGGTGGAGTGTGAGCGGAGGTGTTTGCAGGGTGATGATGAAGGGGGGAAAGAAGAGAACCCGTGACCTGTTTTATTATTTAAAATGTGGGTGGGTTGGTTTCGGGTTTGAACCGGGTAAAAGGTTGGGCTTGGGTAGGCTTAGGATTGGATTGGATAATACATTTGGGCCTAGGGTAATAAAAGGGTCTGTTTGGATGAGTAATAACACAAGGACCATTCATGTAACTTCTGAAATTCCAGGGACCAAACATGTACTTTCTGAATTTATGATCCAAGGGCCTATCTTGCCATCTCAAATAATCCAAGGATCACAATTGCCAATTTTTGAAACTTTAAGGGTATTTTCTGATAATTCTGAAACTTGGGGGACTGAACTTGTAATTTCTCAAAACTTTCGATATTTTTCACCAAAGGATTAATTTTGACAAGTTATGATTTTAAAAGGACCTTTGGTGATTTTACTTTTGAAATTATGTGCTCAGGGACTATTTCTGACAATTTTTGAAACTTGGGGGACTGAAACTGCCAATTATGCAAACTTAGCTCATTTTTCATCTAATTTTGAACATTTTGCATCTGAAACATATAAAATGCAATTTTGGAATATTTTCAGTATTTTGATGCATTTCTGAGCATTTTTAGACGTTTTGCAGTTCAGATTTGACTAAAAATGATGAGTATTTACACACTCATCAATTATGAAAACGTTTTAACTGATAAGGATCAGATTTTGAGACTTTAAACTCCATTGATTAAACATGCATGATTATCTTTTGAAAACAATTGAATGACAAATAACCTTTTGATTTAATTGATATCATTCTCCCCCTCAATCAATGACATAAGTTATTGATTAAGAGATAGATATTTTGACAAACTTTAAGTCCAGATGATTTTCAAAAATAGAGTCCGAGTTATTTTTCAAAACAATTAGTTTTCATTAGATAGTATGAGATTGTTTTATAGAATCAGAGCATGAGATTTGAAAACCAAGATAAAGTATGGCTCTGTTCTATCTTTGAAAAGCGGGTTACTGCCTGAAATGACAATAAGCCATTGTTTCACTTTCTCCCAAAAATATTTTTGATTTTTGATTTTTTGATTTTTTATTTATTTATTTATTTTATTTTTATGAAAATTTGAACAACATCTAAAGTCCCGTGTCATTCTTTGAATGACAGCATCAAGACCGTAGATATTATCGAATCGAGAAAAACATGACAAAATGACAATATATATATATATATATATATATATATATATATATATATATATATATATATATATATATATATATATATTTATATGGATTTTGAAAGTTTTATATTTTTCTATTTGATTTTTGAAGGTTTTATAATTTTGTATTTTGGTTTTCGAATAAATATTTACAAGAGATAGATGAAGGAAACCTTTTACTCCTCTTCTTCCTCTTGAAGACGTTTGAGTGTGTCCGGTTGTAGGCTCTTAAGACCAAGTCGTGGAAGAATAAACTCAAAACGTTCTCTAGGAAGAGCTTTGGTGAAGATGTCTGTTAACTGGTATTCAGTCCTCACAAAGTGAAGTTCCACTACACCGTTTTCAACTTGCTCCTTGATGAAATGATGTCGAATGTCGATGTGCTTTGCTCTTGAGTGTTGTACGTTGTTGCATGAGAGAGAAATAGCACTTTTATTATCACAGTACATAGGGATTTTGTTGAATTCAAAGCCATAGTCAGATAATTGGGATCTCATCCATAGGATTGAGCACAACAAGATGACATGGCTATGTATTCAGCCTCTGTAGAGGAAATAGAAGTACTCATTTGCTTCTTTGAAGACCAGCTCACAAGCTTATCACCCAAAAACTGAGCACCTCCAGACATACTTCGACGAGTATCTTGACATCCTGCATGATCAGCATCTGCATAGGCTGTTAGTGACATACCGGTGTCCTTCGGGTACCAAAGTCCCACATTGATGGTTCCTTGGAGATACCGAAAGACCCGTTTAACCGCTTCAAGGTGCTTTTTAGTAGGCTTAGCCTGGTATCTAGCACACATGCAAACAGCGAACAAGATGTCTGGTCTACTAGCTGTGAGGTACATCAGGGATCCAATCATACTACAATATTTCGTTTGGTCTACCATGATCCCTGAGTGGTCCTCATCTACTTTAGTACGTTCAATCATGGGAGTGTCAACAGGGTCACTAGAATCGAATCCAAATTTCTTTAAAATCGCATTAGCATATTTAGATTGATTTATAAAAATGCCTTCGGGACTTTGTGAAATTTGTAATCCCAAGAAAAATGACATTTGTCCCATCATTGACATTTGAAATTTAGAACCCATTTCATTTGAAAAACGGTCACACTCATTGGGGTCAGTCGAGGCAAAGATGATATCATCAACATATATTTGAACGTGAATTAAATGTTTGCTTGACTTCCTGGTGAACAATGTCGGATCAACTGCTCCTTTGCTGAATCCAGTAGATAGAAGAAACTTTGATAGTGTATCATACCATGCCCTTGGAGCTTGCTTTAAACCGTAAAGAGCCTTCTTCAAATGATAAACGTGAGTAGGATGCTCTGGACTCACAAAGCCTTCAGGTTGGCTGACGTAGACGACTTCTTTACGATCTCCGTTAAGAAATGCAGTCTTTACATCCATCTGATATACTACCATGTTCTTACTTGCAGCATTAGCCAAGAAGATTCTGATTGCCTCGATACGAGCGACAGGAGCAAATGATTCTTCAAAGTCAATACCCTCCTCTTGACGGTATCCTTTAGCAACCAATCGAGCCTTGTTCTTTAAGACATTACCATGCTCATCAAGTTTCACTTTGAAGATCCATTTTAGAGCAATGATCATAGCACAATCTGGAGCAGGTACTAATTCCCATACATCAAGTCGATCAAACTCATGAATTTCTTCTTGCATGGCATTGAACCAGCTGTCTTCATTCATGGCGGTTTTAACATCTTTTGGTTCGATCTTAGAAAGTACGGAGTTGAAGAAGCACCATAAGGCATCGGTTGCAAGTTGTTTCCGTGTGGATACTGGTCGAGAGGGATTTCCAATGATGTTGTCCAATGGATGATCATGAGTCCATTTTCTGAGGTGTTCATGTGGTTGTTGTTGAGGGACTGAAGTAGCAGAGTCGATGTCTCCTGAAGAAGATGGTTCTGATGATGATTCAGGAGCAAATATGTTTTCAAATGGAGCATCTTCAGGAGTAGCAAAGGGATTAACTTCATCATTGATGCCAGAAACAGTTCCATGATGTACATTCGAAGATTGATGATTTGATGATGAGACCGAGTGATCAGCAGCAGGCGCTTCTTGACTTAATGATATTGAGACTGAAGGGTTGACTTCATTCACAGGAATATGAGCAGCCTCTGTTGTAGGAATTGACAGATCAATAGCACTTGGCTCATAGTGTTCATCAAACATAGGATCAAACAATTTCTTCAAATCATCTTTAGTTGGAGGTACATATGGAGTTACTAGAGATAAATTTGGTACAAGGGATGAACCAATGGGACTGTTTTGAAGTGCGGGTCCAGAACTGGATTGTCCAGGAGCCATTTGACCGGTCAACTCATCAAACGTAACGTGAATTGTTTCCATGATATTTCGGGTTCTCTTGTTGTAGATTCGGTAACTTTTTCTGTTTGGTGCATATCCTACAAATACTCCAATGTCCGCTTTAGCTTTTAGTTTACCTAAATCTTGACCATCATTAGTTGGATAACATAAAGCACCAAACACACGAAGGTATGATAGATCAGGTTTTCTATTGTGGACAAGTTCATATGGAGTCTTTCCATGAGAAGTGTGAATTAGAGATCGATTTTAAGTGTAACATGCAGTGGCAATAGCTTCAGCCCATAGAAACATTGGAACCTTTGAGTAAATTAACATTGTTCTTGCAGCTTCTACAAGAGTTCGATGTCGTCTTTCAACTACACCGTTCTGTTGAGGAGTTCGAGGAACACTTCTTTGAGGACTGATTCCAACATTTTCATAAAATTCATTGAGTTCTTTATTAACAAACTCAGTTCCATTGTCAGTACGGGCGATTCGAACTGTTTTGTTGAGTCGGATCTGGAGTTGTTTAATGAGTTTAATGATGACATCTGGAGTTTCATCCTTTGTCCTCAAAAACTTAACCCAAGTGAATCGAGAGTAGTCATTAACCACTACTAACACATATCTCTTCCCATTAATAGTTTGCACTCTCATTGGGCCGCACAGATCCATATGAAGGGTATGAAGAACTTCCATTAAAGAGTTTGTGGGTTTTGGTTTGTGGGCATATTTCATGCTTTTTCCCAATTGGCAAGCTGAACAAAGATGATCTTTTTCATATTTTAATCTGGGTAAGCCTCTGACAAGATCCTTTCTGGAAAGGTTGTTTATGGTGCCGAATTTCAAGTGATTGAGACGACGATGCCATAACCAAGACTTTGTTTTAGAAGCCTTTGACAACAAGCAGATTGGAGAAGACTTCATCATGTCATCGATAGAGATGGTGTATAGGTTTGAACCTCGAGTACCTCTTAATAATTCCACACCATCAAGTTCTCTAACGAAACAAGTATGTTTTTTAAAAGCCACTTCTAGATCGGAATCACATAATTGAACAACAGAGAACAAATTATGACCAAGACCTTCCACATAATATACCCTGGAATTTACACTTTTACCAACCACATAATCTCCATAACCCATAATGGCTCCAAAATGGTCGTTCCCGAATCTAACTGTCCCGATGAATTTACTCACGAAGTTTATGAGCCGCGACCGGTCTGCAGTCATATGCTTGGAACAGCCTGAGTCCAGGTACCACAAAATGATTTGAACGATCTGCAGTTGAACACAGACAAGAATGGATAACTAGATAATTGGGATCCCCATGCAAGAATGGGTTCCATTTGGTTAGTAACAGTGATTGGAACACCCACATCAGAAATAGACACATCCATATCAGAAATAGAAGCAATGGAATCATTATGAATAGATGCAGTACTAGTGTCTGTATTTGCCCTATTCAAAGTATGTTCACTTGTTAAGGGAATAGTTCTACCAGTAGGCATCCATTTTCTAGTGGGCGTTGTCTGATTAACCTTATGGCCAACAGGTATCCATTGATAACCTATCTTACTAAATGTTCTTCCTGTGGGTTTCCACTGTTTTCTAACTTTCTTTCGCCTTTGCCTTTTAGCCTTCTTAGCATGATTTTTTGCATTAACAATATTCACTGGGGATTTGACAGCATTAGACAAAGCATTCACACCACATTCATGATTAGTAACAGAGTTCAAGCAGACATCATTACATGGTTTGCAAATAGATCAGAATTCGAATTAATTTCAGTACGCCTATGGCTAATACTAGAATCAACACGATTCGTTTTATTCAACATAAACATAAAGTTCCTAGGTTGGTCTTCTACTTTCTTCCAATGCACATTCTTAGCTTGCGAGGTCCTATCTTGCTTGGTATTGCCTGGAGGCTTTAACCTACTTGCTTTAATGTCACTGATTACTCCTGTAGAGGGAATTATGGGAACATTAGTTGGTTGATCTACTTTTTGCATTCCTGAACTAGATGTGCAAGGATCTGAACTACTAGAAGGCACATTAGTGTTCGCTTTCTTAAAACTGGGCATGGAATGGTTTGTATGCTTGGTACTAGGCATAGAGCAAGGCATTACAACTTTACCTTTCGCACCTAAGGATTTAGGACATGTTGCAATTAAACATTCTAGCAGCTCCTGAGATCGTTTAGCACAAATGCAAGCAAACCTAATTTCTCTGTCAAGAGGCTTATTAATGAAATCCTCTTCCACAATCTCACGGAGACATTCTAGACTATCCTTAAGGTAAGCACAGTATTTCTGAAACACAAGTTCATTATTCCTAAGATGCGGAGGAATGTATTTAACAGTCACAGAATATTTGCAGTCAGATGATGATTTTGAGACAACATTCTCATTACAAACAAGTGGCAGTTTTCCTTTTTCCTGACTCCTTAGATTCTCAATTTCTTTTTGTAAAGAAGTTATTTTTTCGTTGTTTTTGTCACGAGTGACTTTTATTGAATCATTTAACTCCTTAAAGTGACGTTTAACCTTTTCATTTTCTTCTAGAAAACTCTCGTTTTCATTTTGTAATGCATTTATTAAGTTTTGAAGATGAAACGTTTGAGAATACTGAGAATCTAAAGGAGGAGGCATTTGGGAGCCAGTCACATTGTTCTTTTCACCCTTTAATTGAGAGATTTGGACTTTTAACTTTCTGATCGTGTTACAATGAGCTTGAATCTGTTCATCACGTTTGTTTATCTGAAAAACTGCATCAAACTCTGGAGCATCTGAGGATGTCTTGATATTTGAGGTTTTGACATTTTCTTTAAGATGTTGATATTTTAGTTGTAAATTAAAATGTTCAACTTCTAGTTTAGAAAGATGTTTTACCAAATTATCGTGATCATCCAGATCAATTTTCTCATTTAGTTTAGAATTAGTCTTTTCAAGCTCAATGACACGATCGTGGGAGACTTTCAGAGCAACAGATAATTCATGAAATTGAGAAGCATTAATGGAACAATTTGTAGCAGTAAAAAACACATCTTGAGCAATACATTCAGAAATCAGATTCTCATTCAGTGTATGCAAGTTTTTCCTCTCAATCTCATTATATTTTAATTCTCGCTCATAGTCACTAACCTCAACTATCATTGCATCAAATTCCTTTTCCATTTCTTTAATATCTGAATCCATCCCCTTTTTAAGACTCTCAAATTGATCTTTTAGTTGTTTAAAGAAAGGCATGACCTCAGTTAAATAGCATTCTTTAGTTTGCTAAAAACCCCTTTCCCCTTCAGTTATACAAGTGGGTGTGATCCTTTTCTTGCAAGTTTTCTCAAAATCAACAAATAATTGAAAGATAACGTATTGACTGATTAAGGTCTTGCTTTTAGTGGCAATAGTCCTAGGAACTAGATGCATTGGTGTATTGGGAGGATACACAGTTGCTGAAGGTATTTTCCTAAGAGGGGGGTTTGTTACAACAAGATTCTCTACTTTTTGCTTATCTAAGTCCTTTTTCCAGAACACTTGTTCGGGTGTTAACAACGTTTGAGGCTTAAACTTGTTCAAGGAAATCCAATTCTCCTTTTTCTAATCATGGGGTATGATAGATATTTTCTTCTCTTTACATTTAGGATCATCTAGTTTCTTGTTCATCTTCTCCCTAGTGACTTCATCTGATTTCTTATCTTCCTCAGTGCACTCAATGCAACTAGGTTTCTGTCTAGGCTTAAGGATTTCATTGCCATCATAAATTACCTTATGAGCACTTCTAGCTTTTTTAATGACCTCTGGATTTGGTTCCTCAACAAGGGGAATGCTATACTTATCGCTTAAGACTCTATGCTTAGTGATCATGTGAGCAGTCTGAATGGTGTTCCCTTATACGTACAACTTATTTTCAAGCTTGTTTTTCAAAGTTTTCAGATTAGAAAAATCATTCAAAAGTTTTGATTCCTTAGCATTGAATTCTTGCTTAAGCATTTTCACATTTTCTTGAAGTTCTTGTTTTTGCTTAGCAGTTTTAGAAAGCTTTTCTTGTAAGGAGTTTAACTCTTGTTTTAATACTTCTTCTCTAAAATTACTTTTTCTAATAATTGTACGCATTTGGCCATCCATTTCCTGCTCACGAGTAGTCAACTCAAATTTGGCACGTTGTTCATAAATGGCAACACGTTCTTTATAGGCATTCAGTTCAGAGACAACAGAATCATCAGGGGAACATGCAGTGTATTCATTAAAGACATAGTCATCATTGACTGCGGAAGATGCATTACTTGATACAACCTCACTTTCACTTTGTTTCACATATTGATCATAAGGGACAATATTTGTAATATCTTGGTTTA
Source organism: Chrysanthemum seticuspe (assembly GCA_019973895.1). NCBI lineage: Eukaryota > Viridiplantae > Streptophyta > Magnoliopsida > Asterales > Asteraceae > Chrysanthemum > Chrysanthemum seticuspe. The sequence continues at coordinate 11,432 of BPTQ01005650.1, read as the reverse complement.
TCACAAACACATCATAAGCCCACGTTATGCGTAGGAGATAAGGTTTAGAGAGAGAAAGTTGGAGAGTATGGGAACTTTAGAGAGACAAAGAAAAATGTATTATGAAAGCTCCAACCCTTTGCCTTGGAGGGCAAAGGGTATTTATAGGGTACAAGCATAGCACGCCTACTTTAGGTTGTGGATCAGGCAAACAGTGGGTAAAGACCCGTCCGTCCTCCACGGTGTTACAAAGTAATCTAAATACTATTACTGAGTTACTACGACTACGAGCTTTCTAACGAGTATACATACTTGAGGTGACCGACACTTTAAGTACTGGATTTACTAAATCCTAACAATCTCCCCCTAAGGGAGGTCACCTCAAGATCACCTCAAAATTACATTGAACACAAACAGATATCACATTTTAAATAGTTCTTGCATTCTTGATGTAGTTCTTTGCTCAGAAGCTCGTAGTCATAGATTCTTCATTATTGCATGTTTGGATAATCGATGTGGAGGTGTTTATCTGATCCACATGATAATGAGTTTTTGAGCCAACTTTGAGATCATCAGCTATCATAAATCTCTGACTCTTCCATTGTGGTGTTTTGGTATTATGTGATGTTGTGACTTATGGACCGACATGCTCACATTCTGGATCATGATATTTTCTCATCAGAGTAGCGGAAGCATTCGTTGATTCATGATATTGGCAGCAGCTTAGCAGAAGCATGGAGTGAAAATATCAGAGACTTTGATGCACTTATCATGATTTCTTAAGAGATGAATGTGTAGTGTGAGCATGCGGCTATGGATTGACCGCTTCATTCTGATCAGCTACAAACGTCGGGCGTACCTGCATACAACAGTTAGCAATAAAGTGCACAAAAGTGTCTTTGATCACTTTCGTTGAATTGAGGTACATGGCCCACGGTTCCCCGTTAATCAATACAAGTACTGCCTGTGATCAGGTAAAATTCCGAAGAATTTCCTTGACAGGGTTTTGCAGCTGCTCTAGCTGTTCTCAAACCGGAACGCCTCAAAGAAGACAATACGGAGTGAGTGAATCAGCGAATTGAGATTCACTGATTGATAAAAAGAGATTTGAAAAACAATCATGTATCGCTCAATATAAATTGTTTTTGCAATACAACGAAGGTTTTAATGAAAATCAATTATCAATCATAAACACCTTTTGATTTGAAATTTTCGTACACAGTCGAGGTGCTAAAGAAAAGATTTTTTTTTAAGCACAACGACCGGTTTTTCAAAGGTATCCGTCAATCCATATCCTGAACCAGGATTGATTCAAAAGATTGAATCGCCCCATTGTTTCTGTTCAGTTGTCACATGGTTGATCTATTGAATAGATCTCACATGCCACCTACCAGGAGCTTGTTTGATGTTGGCTCCAGAAGGCTTTCCATCTTCATTGTGAATATGTTTACATATCACTCGGATGTTCTGGCAATACCACAAGGATAATGTGTAGGACTCAAGATATAATTTCTCTTTCCACATTGTGTGAAATAGGGAGTCTTCATTGAAAGTGTCCTAATGAGATTTATAGATGATCTCATGGCTCTAGACTCAATTGTGCATATTTGGATCCTATTTCGGAGACTAGGGAGAGGGTCTCCTTCTTCAATATCAACAATCTCTAAGAGAAAGTCGATAGATTATGTTGGTTCCCCGTGAGAATGAAACAAGTCCTTTTAAGAGGAACTTGAGTGGTTTGGGAAGTTGAAGTGCAGTGCGTCACTAGGTCCATGACGTCTTGTCTTCAATACCAGTGTTACCATAGTAAACACCAGTAGCATATGTATTGAACCCGGTTTCAGCCCTAAGGTTAAATAATTTGGAGGGCTATTTATTTTCACCCTTTTCTCATTCAATTCTTTTTCATTCTTCAACCCCTTCAGTGCTTACCGAGACTTCATAACTAGAACCTTGTTGGGTTTATTCCAGTACTAGCTCTGTCTCAGTCCGCACTCTTCCCATATCTCACTTTTCTCCTTTTTTCATCATACCTAAGGACTTCTACACTCTCTAGTGGATTGTCCTTGGGTAGATCCATCCGGTTCTGGCGGATCATGGGAACAAATACCTAACCTTATCGTCCTTATATCACCATACATAAAGTAAAGTTGGTCGGTCTATTTGGTATCGTTCATCTGCCATTGGAACCAATTGAAAACCATTTGAAAATCAATTCAGATACTTGTGATATATTATCAAAGCATTTTGTACCTGAATTGTTTATGATATTTTTAGAAAAAGAGCTCCCCCTCAACATGTGCCTCATGTATTTGAAATCGTCTTTGCACACGGAGGCAAGAGGAAGAATTAACTTCTTTGATTACTATTTTCTAAACGATATCAACATCACTTCCCTGATTAAATCAAGTAGATAAAGCATATTGGAGAAGGATGAGGTTTTCAAAAGTTTGCTCCCCCTCAATATGTGCATAGATATTTGAAAATGTTTTGCACATATTAGGAAAAGACTGCACATTAAGATAAATTGATCACGTTTCAGATCTTTGTGGTTTAAGATAGATGCTCCCTCTCAACATATGTATGGAAAATTTGAAATCGTTTGACACATGTGGGGAGGAGAGCTTGTACATCCTTATAAAACCATTTACCGAATTATCAGATTAAGTCCAATTTAAATCACAAAATCTCCCGCGATCACAATTTTCAAAAAACATTTGATATTTTTGATCTCTGTAGATTTAAATTGATTCGAAAAGCTTTTTAAGGAGATTTGTGACTTGATTATGAAAAACGTTTTAACTGATAAGGATCAGTTATAAGACTTTAAACTCAATTGAATAAACATGCATGATTATCTTTTGAAAATAATTGAATGACAAAAAACCTTTTAATTTAATTGAAATCATTCTCCCCCTCAATCAATGACATAAGTTGTTGATTGAGAGATTTTGACAAACTTTAAGTCCAGATGATTTTCAAAAAAAATAGAGTCCGAGTTATTTTCCAAAACAACTAGTTTTCATTAGATAGTAAGGATTAGTTTAAAGAATCAGAGCATGAGATTTGAAAATCAAGATAAAGCATGGCTCTGTTCTTCCTTTGAAAAGCGGGTTATTGCCTGAAATGACAATAAACCATCATTTTTCTCCGCCTCAATTTTTTTTAAACTATGTGCATTCGAAGAACATCTAAAAACCCGTGACATTCTTTGAATGTCAACATGAAGTCCGTAGATGATATCGAATAAGGAAAAACATGACAAAATAACAAAATTTTTTGGAATTTTTCAAGATTTTCTAATTTTTATGGAATTTGAGAATTTTATATTTTTATATTTTTTTTGAGGGTTTTTCAAGTTTTGTATTTTGCTTTTTGAATAAATATATACAAGAGATAGATGAATAAAGACCTTTACTCCTCGTCTTCCTCTTGAAGACGCTTGAGTGTTTCCGGTTGTAAACTCTTTAGACCAAGACGTGGAAGGAGAAACTCAAAACGTTCTCTAGGAAGAGCTTTGGTGAAGATGTCTGCTAATTGGTATTCAGTCCTAACAAAGTAGAGTTCCACTACACCTTTTTCCACTTGTTCCCTGATGAAATGATGTCGAATGTCGATATGCTTAGCTCTTGAGTGCTGAACGTTGTTGCATGAGAGAGCAATAGCACTTTTATTATCACAGTACAGAGGGATTTTGTTGAATTCAAAGCCATAATCAGTTAATTGAGATCTCTTCCATAGGATTTGAGCACAACAGGATGACATGGCTATGTATTCGGCCTCTTTAGAGGAAATAGAAGTACTCATTTACTTCTTTGACGACCAGCTCACAAGCTTATCACCCAAAAACTGAGCAACTCCAGACGTACTTCGACGAGTATCTTGACACCCTGCATGATCTGCATCTGCATATGCTGTTAGTAACATACCGGTGTCCTTCGGGTACCAAAGTCCCATATTGATGGTTCCTTGGAGGTACCGAAAGACCCGTTTAACCACTTCAAGGTGCTTTTTGGTAGGCTTAGCCTGGTATCTAGCACACATGCATACAACAAACAGAATATCTGTCTACTGGCTGTGAGGTACATCAGGGATCCAATCATGCTACGATATTTCGTTTGGTCTACCATGATCCCTGAGTGGTCCTCATCCAGTTTAGTACGCTCAATCATGAGAGTGTCAATAGGGTCACTAGAATCAAATCTAAATTTCTTTAAAATCTCATATGCATATTTAGATTGATTTATAAAAATGCCTTCGGGATTTGTGAAATTTGTAATCCCAAGAAAAATGACATTTGTCCCATCATAGACATTTGAAATTTGGAACCCATTTCATTTGAAAAACGGTCACACTCATTAGGGTCAGTCGTGGCAAATATAATATCATCAACATATATTTGAACGTGAATTAAATGTTTGCCTGACTTCCTGGTGAACAATGTCGGATCAACTGCTCCTTTGCTGAATCCAGTAGATAGAAGAAACTTTGATAGTGTATCATACCATGCCCTTGGAGCTTGATTTAAACCGTAAAGAGCCTTCTTCAAACGATAAATGTGAGTAGGATGCGCTGGATTCACAAAGCCTTCAGGTTGGCTGACGTATACGACTTCTTTAAGATCTCCGTTAAGAAATGATGTCTTTACATCCATCTGATAGACTACCATGTTCTTACTTGCAGCATTAGCCAAGAAGATTCTGATTGCCTCGATACGAGCAACAGGAGCAAATGATTCTTCAAAGTCAATACCTTCTTCTTGACGGTATCCTTTTGCAACCAATTGAGCCTTGTTCTTTAAGACATCACCATGCTCATCAAGTTTCACTTTGAAGATCCATTTTAGAGCAATAATCATAGCACAATCTGGAGCAGGTACTAATTCCCATACATCAAGTCGATCAAACTCATGAATTTCTTCTTGCATGGCATTGAACCAGCTATCTTCATTCATGGTGGTTTTCACGTCTTTTGGTTCAATCTTAGAGAGTACGGAGTTGAAGAAGCACCATAAGGCATCGGTTGCAAGTTGTTTTCGTGTGGATACTGGACGGGAAAGGTTTCCAATGATGTTGTCCAATGGATGATCATGTGTCCATTTTCTAAGGTGTTCATGTGGCTGTTGTTGAGGGACTGAAGTAGCAGAGTCGATGTCTCCTGAAGAAGATGGTTCTGATGATGATTCGGGAGAAAATATGTTTTCAAATGGAGCATCTTCAGGAGTAGCAAAGGGATTAACTTCAACAAAGGTGCCAGAAGCAATTCCATGATGTACACTTGATGATTGATGATTTGTTGATGAGACAGAGTGATCAGCAGCAGGAGCTTCTTGACTTAATGATATTGAAACTTAAGGGTTAACTTCATTGACAGGGATAGAAGCATCCTCTGTTGATGGAATTGGCAGATCATTAGCATTTGGCTCATATTGTTCATCAAACATTGGATCAAATAATTTCTTCAAATCATCTTCTGAGGGAGGTACATAAGGAGTTGCTGGTGACGGATTTGGTACAAGAGTAGAACTGATAGGACTACTCGATGCAGGTTGAAATACGGGTCCAGAACTGGATTGTCCTAGAGCCATTTGACCGGTCAGCTCATCGAACGTAACGTGAATTGTTTCCATGATATTTCGGGTTCTCTTGTTGTAGATTCTGTAACCCTTCTTGTTTGGTGCATAACCAACAAAAACTCCAATATCTGCCTTTGCTCTTAATTTTCCTAAGTCTTGACCGTCATTCGTTGGATAACATAAGGCACCAAACACACGAAAGTAGGAGAGATCAGGTTTTCGTTTATGAACAAGTTCATATGGAGTTTTTCCATGAGAGGTGTGTATAAGGGAACGATTTTGGGTGTAGCAAGCAGTGGCAATGGCTTCAGCCCATAAAAACATTGGAACCTTTGAATAAATTAGCATTGTTCTTACGGCTTCCACAAGAGTTCGATTTCGTCTTTCAACTACACCGTTCTGTTGAGGAGTTCGTGGAACACTTCTTTGATGACTGATTCCAACACTTTCATAAAACTGAATTAAGTCTTTGTTAACAAACTCTGTGCCATTGTCTGTTCGAACAATTCTGACTGTATTGTTGAGTCGAACATGAAGCTGTTTGATTAGTTTGATGATGACATCTGGAGTTTCATCCTTTGTCCTCAAAAACTTTACCCAAGTAAATCGAGAGTAGTCATCAACAACTACTAGAATGTATTTCTTCCCATTTATCGTTTGCACTCTCATTGGTCCGCACAGATCCATATGAAGGGAATAAAGAACTTCCATTACTGAGTTTGTGGGTTTTGGTTTATGGGCATATTTCATGCTTTTTCCCAATTGGCAAGCTGAACAAAGATGATCTTTTTCATATTTTAATCTGGGTAAGCCTCTGACAAGATCTTTTCTGGAAAGGTTATTAATGGTGCCGAAGTTCAAGTGATTGAGACGACGATGCCATAACCATGACTTTGTTTTAGAAGCCTTTGACAGCAAGCAGATTGGAGAAGACTTCATCATGTCTTCGATAGAGATGGTGTATAGGTTAGAACCACGAGTACCTCTTAATAATTCCACACCATCAAGTTCTCTAACGAAGCAAGTATGTTTTCTAAAGGCCACCTCTAGATCGGAATCACAGAATTGACCAACAGAGAACAAATTATGACCAAGACCTTCCATATAATATACCCTGGAGATTACACTTTTGCCGACTACATAATCACCATAACCCATAATTGCTCCAAAATGGTCTTTCCCGAATCTAACAGTCCCGATAAATTTACTCACGAAGTTCATGAGCCGCGACCGGTCTCCAGTCATATGCTTGGAACAGCCTGAGTCCAGGTACCACAGAACGATTTGAACGATCTGCAGTTGAACACAGACAAGAATGGATAACTAGAAAATTGGGATCCCCATACAAGAATGGGTTCCACTTGGTTAGTAACAGTGATTGGAACACCCATATCAGGAATAGAAACACCCATATCAGAAATATAAGCAATGGAATCATTAGGAATGGATGCAGTGCTGGTGTCTGTATTTGTCCTATTCAAAGTATGTTCACTTCTTAAGGGAATAGTTCTACCTGTAGGCATCCATTTTCTAGAGGGCATTGTCTTGTCAGATAGAGGGCAGAACTGATTGATCTTATGGCCAACAGGTATCCATTGATAACCTATCTTACTAAATGTTCTTCCTATGGGTTTCCATTGTTTTCTAACTTTCCTATGTCTTTGCCTTTTAGCCTTTTTAGCATGATTTTTAGCATTAACAATTTTAACTGGGCATTTGACAACATTAGACAAAACATTTACACCACATTCATGATTAGCAACAGAATTCAAGCAGACATCATTACATGGTTTGCATATAGTAGCATAATTCGAATTAATTACAGTACGCTTATAGCTAATACTAGAATCAACACGATTTATTTTATTCAACTCAAACATAGTGTTCCTAGGGTGATCTTCTACTCTTTTCCAATGCACATTCTTAGCTTGCAAGGTCCTATCATTCCTTGTATTGCCTTGAGACTTTGACCTGCTCGCTTTAATGTCACTGATTACTCCTGTAGAGGGAATGGGAACATTAGTTGGTTTTGCTACTTTTTGCATTTCCTGTTTGGATGTGCTGGGATCTGAACTACTTGAAGGCATACTAGAGTTCACATTCATGACATTGGGCATTGAATGAGTTGTATGCTTGGCACTAGGCATAGAACAAGGTATCAAGGGATTGACTTGCTCACCTAAGGTTTTAGGGCATATTGTAATTAAGCATTCTAGAAGTTCTTGAGATCGTTTGGCATATAAGCATGCATGGCCAATTGCATTATCAAGTGGTTTCTCTAACTTATCCTCTTCTACAATATCACGGAGACATTCTAGGTTGTCCTTAAGGTATGAGAAATATGTTTGAATAGCAAGTTTGTTATTCCTAAGATGAGGAGGAACATATTTCACAGTCAAAGCATATTTATTACAAACATGCACCTTTGAAGCACCATTCTCCCCATTTGTCATTGGCATTTTCCCTTTACCTGACTCTTCAGATTCTCAATTTCCTTTTGCAATGAAGTTATTTTTTCATTATTTTTGTTACGAGTGATTTTTATTGACTCAAATAACTCATTGAAATGACCTTTAACCTTTTTCATTTTCTTCTAGAAAACTCTCATTTTCCTTTTGTAAAGCATTAACCAAGTTTTGAAGATGAAAATTTTGAGAATTCCGAGAATCTAAAGGAGGAGGCATTTGGGAGCCAGTCACATTGTTCATTTCACCCTTTAATTGAGAAATTTGGGCTTTCAACTTTCTGATCGTGTTACAATGAGCTCGAATCTGTTCATCACGTTTACTAATTTCAAAAACTGCATCAAATTCAGGAACATCCAAGGATGTCTTGAGATTTGAGGTTTTAACATTTTCTTTCAGATGTTGATATTTTAATTGCAGAGCAAGATGCTCAACTTCCAATTTAGAAAACTGTTTTACCAGGTTATCATGATCATCCTGTTCAACCTTATCATGCAGTTTAGAGTTAGTTTTTCAAGCTCAATGACACGATCATGGGAGACTTTCAGAGCAACAGATAATTCATGAAATTGAGAAGCATTAATGGAACGATTTGTAGCAGTGTAAAACACATCTTGAGCAATACATTCAGAAATAAGATTCTCATTCAAGGTATGCAAGTTCTTCCTCTCAATCTCATTATATTTTATTTCTCTCTCATAGTCACTAACCTCAACAATCATCGCATCAAATTCCTTTTCCATTTCTTTAATATCTAAGTCCATCCCCTTTTTAAGACTCTCAAAATGACCTTTTAGTTGTTTAAAGAAAGGCATGACCTCAGTTAAATAGCATTCTTTAGTTTGCTCAAAACCCCTTTCCCCTTCAGTTATCCCAGTGGGTGTGATCCTTTTCTTACAAGTTTTCTCAAAATCAACAAATAATTGAAAGATAACATATTGACAGATTAAGATCTTTCTTTTAGTGGCAATGGTTCTAGGAATTAGATGCATTGGTGTATTTGGAGGATACACAGTCGCTGAAGGCATTTTCCTAAGGGGAGGGTTTGTAACAACAAGATTCTCTGCTTTTTGCTTATCTAAATCCTTTTTCCAGAACACTTGTTCAGGAGTTAACAACGTTTGAGGCTTAAACTTGTTCAAGGAAATCCAGTTTTCCTTCTTGTAATCATCGGGTTGGATCGTTATGTTATTCTTTTTACATTCAGGATCTTCTAGCTTCTTATTCATTTTCACCCTAGATGCATCATCTAATTTTCTATCTTCCTCAGTGCACTCAATGCAACTAGGTGTCTGTCTAGGTTTAAGAATCTCATTGCCATCATAGATTACATTTTGAGCAGCTTTTGCTATCTTACCATACTCAGGGTTGGATTCCTTTATAATGGGGATACTATGCTTATCGCTGAGAACTCTATGCTTCGTGATCATGTGAGCAGTCTGAATTGTATTCCCTTGTACGTACAACTTATTTTCAAGCTTGTTTTTCAAGGTTTTTAGATTAGAAAAATCATTCAAAAGTTTTGATTCCTTAGCACTGAATTCTTGCTTAAGCATTTTAACATTTTCTTGAAATTCTTGTTTTTTCTTAGCAGTTTTAGAAAGCTTTTCTTGTAAGGAGTTTAACTCTTGTTTTAATACTTCTTCTCTAAACTTACTTTTTCTAATAGTTGTACGCATTTGGTCATTCATTTCCTGCTCACGGGTGGTTAGCTCGAACTTAGCACGTTGTTCATAAATGGCCACTCGTTCTTTATAGGCATTAAGTTCAGAGATAACAGAATCATTAGGGGCACATGCAGTGTATTCATAAAAAACATAGTCATCATTGACTGCAGAAGATGCATCACTTGGTACAATCTCACTTTCACTTTGTTTCATATATTGATCATATGGGACAACGTTGATATTACCCATATTTTCAATATCTGACTCAGTAGTTTCAGTTGATTGTATTTTGTCATGCATCTTTTGCACATCAGCATCGTCGTATAGTTTTAATACCTCAGAAATGATTTTGTCTTTGGATGGACCAGCTTGTGGTGATGAAGAGACTTTAGAGGGGACCATTGGAGAAATGCTAGCCATGAAAATTGTTTGTGCAGTAGGTTCATCATCAACGTCAAAGTCGTATGCATCACAATCAGCGACTTGAAAGGCATTCTGATGATTGTGGCCTATCTCCTGAATTGGCTTCTCATCCACATATGCATCATATGTCTTAGCATTTCCCTCAGCAAGAAACAACAACTCCTCTTCATCCAAAGCTGCACCATTATCCTGGGCTTGCACAAGCAACATCTTATCCCTGAAGTACTCTGCATTCTGAGGGCGTTTTGGCGATGTGCAATTCCTTGCAATATGTCCCTCACCACCACAGTTGTAACACTTGATCGGCTTTGTTTGTCCTTGATTTCCATTCCTTCCCCTATTCTGATTTTCTACATATCCTCTACCAACTCCACCTCTTCCTTGTTCATATTGCCTTTCTTGAACTGGTTGTACCATAACCTTCCCATCTCTGACAGTGTCTTGATTGTGTGGATTAGATGTTGTTCTGAGGTTGTTGTTGGTGTGTGGGAGAGTGTTCATGTTGTGACTAACCATGAGAGACAGTTGGTTGATGAAGTTTTCCATGAGTGTATTAGAGTCTGGAGGCTTATATGATGGATCGGGAATGAGCTTGTAATTACCATTACCAGTGGGTATGACTTGTGAAGCTTTGGTTGTAATCCCAACATTGGTGTAAAATGCAGTTGAATCATTTGATGAACTTGTTTCTCCCTGTTTTGATTTGAACTGATTAAGAATCATTTTTTCAAACATGGCATCTCTCTCATTCTGAAGCAGGAAGGCATATAGTTGTTCATAGTTGGTGTTCTTCAAACCTTTGGTTAGCTTCACAAAGGTGACAAACTTGTGCCATTCGGGATTCATGTTGTTCACAAATTTTGAGTTCAACTGAATGTTTGGCATAGTCATTCTGATGTTCCTCATGTCATTAACAAGCTTGTGGAATCTCACGTAATACTCATAGACACTCTCATCTGGTTTCATCTTGACGTGCTCAAATTCATCATAGAGTTGTGATTCTCTGTCTTCCATAGTTAATTCAGAACCAGAAAGAAGCATCTTGACATTATCCCACACTGCCTTGGCTTCGGTGTTGTGATTGATCAGCTTGTAGATATCTTTTGGAAGACCTTGAAGTATGATGTTAGAAGCCCTGATGTCAGCATCGAATCTCTTTTTCTCCTTATCATTGAGCTCATCATATGTCTTTGGTCTGTCAATTCCATAGATCATTGTTCCATCTGCAGCTGTATCAATTAAGTCTCTTGTGGTCTCAATCTGATAAGGTCCTTCATCAATAGACTTGAGAATGTTGACACCGTTTTCCTTTCCAAGACAGTA
>BPTQ01005626.1:0-27703 GCA_019973895.1 Chrysanthemum seticuspe | reverse complement strand
TGTGTAAATGGAAGAAAGAAAGAAAAATACAAAATTAGGTGTGATGGAATGGTTATATATGGTGGGAAATGAGAAAGAAAGAAGCGGGAAAAATCTTTAGGGTGGGAAAAGTGGTGTGGGTGGGAAAAGACATAAATACCCTCCACTTAACAAGGCTTAACGCCCGTTAGTCCAACCAGTTAGTGTGAGGGACCAACGATGACTAACGTTTCGCAGTTAAGGACCAACGATGCAATTTTTTTGGTCAAATGACGAAACTTGATGGTCAACGTATTACACAAGGACGAATGGTGTAGTTTACTCTTATGTGAATGTAAAAAGTTAAAAGAATAAAAAGTGGTAACACTTTAGCTCGTATTCTCCGGTTCAGGAAATTGCTTAGAGCAAACAACAGTTCACCAAGTGAGTTAAACCTTAACTCAATCGCGTTAAGCTCACGTTAACCACATCGTCCCCTTGCGTTAAAGCCACGTTAAAGCTTTAACGTGGCGTTAATGTTGATTTTTTTGTGAGTTAAGCTTTAACTTTCACACCGTGTGGTGAATTAAACTTTAACTCAGTTTTTTTTGTTTAATTATGATAAAAGTGAGGCAAAAAATGTTGAGTTAAGGTTGAGTTATGATACGTGTTTTTTTTAAAGTTAAGGTTAAAATGTTAAAGCTGATGTGGCGCTGACGTGACACTGCGTTAAGGTTTAACTTGAGTGATGACACCCTATGCTCAAGAGGGAAGGGTACGGTGTCATTTCGTATCGTCAAATCAATGTCATGTCAGTATTTCACAATTCACATTTACACACAAAAAATACTCATTCTGCAGTGACATGTCGTTTACGTGCCGTTTCGTAGTAGTTTTTGAGCCACACAATTTATTTTTTCTTTATATTTCAAACAAACTAAATTTTCATTCATAAAATAAAAACTACAACTTACAATACGAAATATAAAATAAAACATACAAAAAACGTTACAGTTTTTTTTAAAAACACATGCGAAACTAAAAAAATACAATACTAAATTTGCTATTGTCGATATTTTCTCATTATTTCATCTTTTTTGCATTTTGATGAAGAAGGCTTGGTCCGGTGGCAAATTGTGGTCGGTTGAAGTGTAAAGAAACTTCAATTCTTCCATTTTTAGTATGCCCTCGTCTTTCTTCCTCGACACCTTGTACGCTGCTTGAGCGTCTTCTCGTTTGAGTCAAAACTCATTTTAAATAACATCTGCTAATTTTGGTGTGTTACTTCCCACGGTGCTCGACGAGGTTTTGGATTTTGTTTTTTTCGAGGCTCGTGGCTTGCTCGAGGGACGTGGTCTCGGATCATCGCTGAATAACTCGACATGTCCGATGAGATTAACCGGGTCGGTCGAATCCTAATTGGCATGTTTTTCAATATTTTCACGCCCTATCTTGAGTAAACGGTTGATTTCCCTATTGGGACTCATCACGATATTGATCACTTTTATATCCGTTGCTACTTAATTTCGTTCCTTTTCACTTTTTAGTTCTCTTGATGGCAAAATGCTAGAATGACACTTATTCGGACGAAAAAGCGCGAATATACGAAGAAAATTGCCAAAGTCAAGAATCGAGACACTCAAACTGCTGGAACTGAAGGGGACGGCGTCACAGCTTAATAGCGACTCCGTCGCGACACACCTTGAGACGACTCAGAGAGCAAATTGCTATTTTACAAGTGACGGCATCAGGTTTAAAAGAGTAGGGTGTCACAACTCAGACGGCCTAGATTTGGATCCCGACGGTGTCAGAGGTTGAAGCCGACGACATCATAAGCATAAGGTGACGCCGTCACAGAATTGACGTGGCCAAGACGAAAACCTAATGGCGGCGACCCGACGGCGTCACAATTAAAGAGTGACGCCGTCGCATATTGTAACTCTATATATAGAATTCGAATTTTCAGTATTTTAGAGAGGTAGTTTTGTGGAGTAAAACCTAAACCGAACATAGGCTGTCTTGGGCAGTATTTTAGGGTTCCATACCCTATTTTACAACAAGATAAGTGATTTAATTCATTGATTCAATTATGTCTTCAATTGTTTGTGTGTATGCTTGCATGTTTTCCATGTCCGGCTAATTTACTTGTGTGTTTGCTTAGATCTATGAAACCTAGGTATTGAATATTGATTGGTTGTCTCTTATCTTAATTGTGATTGACCTAGTATTACGATAGATCATTCGTTGTGTTTTTAATGCTTGAGTAATCTTTGTGAACATTAGTTTATAATCACCTAGAGTTATTGTAGTCTAAACATCCAAAGATAACCTTAAAGTTAGTTTATGAATCCTAGAGATTTCGTAGGCAATAACCTTAAGGTAGTCTCAAAGAGTTAGGGAAAATCGCATACCCTACGACCTTAGAAGACACAACGCGTTAAGAATAAGGACGTGACAATTCAACCATCAATAGGAGATAACTAGGGAGTAATAGCATCTAAGTAAACACATTTTTAATCATCATAAGAGCACACAACAATAGACATAGACTACATTCACCTTAGTTTAGATAATTAGATAAATAGAGTAATAGGTAGAAATACCACCCCCCAAATCCAATACCCCGAGATTCGTACCTTTCAATTTTCTAAAAAACATAAAAAAAAAATCTTTCTAAACCCCAACCTTAGCGTAGTAATTTTTCACTAGCATTCCTATTCCTCTAAAGAACGATATCAATTCCCGAGGCTTACCCTAATACTACACTACAACGATTAGGTTCACTGCCTAGGGTGTTGAAAAACTTGCTCAACGAAAAGGAAGTTTCTTTGACCCCGAACGAGCGTTGTACGCGTATCCAGTTTTTGGCGCCGCTGCCGGGGAATAGAATAGCTAGTTAGATTTTCACCTCGTTTAGGCTTCCTTGCTTGATTCCTATTAAGTAAGCTCTTTTTTCTCATTTTTAGTTTCCTCGTAGTTTATCCCCCTTCTTCGTGACCTTTGTTAGTAATCCCATCACTTTTCATCATGGAAGGTGATAATCTACCACCACTCAACAACCTACCACCAAATAAATCACTTTCACTCAAACCCTAATCCAATGACCAACACAACCGCCGAAGCCGTTATGTGAGTAGAAACAACGACCTTCAAGATTTACAAAAGGTATTTGATAGTACAATTAGGGATGCTGTTGAGAAAGTGGTTAGCGCCTCTGTTGTTGGCTCCATGATCAGCAGTAATTCGGATAATGGCTTAGTGGATAAAAACGTGAATGAGGAGGATAGTGCTTATTTCAATCTTTACCCCACTAAGGAAGAGGTTGCTTACCATTAATACATAATCGATAATCCCCGATCACCCATCATTAGGATATGTCCAAAGATCAGGAGAGGAAATCCTTGGAACCTCAAAATCCCTTGTATGATCGGATATAGGAATGTCGAGCATGCTTACATAGATACGGAATGTCCCATTAATGTGATGTCATCAGCTGTTTACAATGACTTTATGAATGAGCGACTTAAGATTAGGAGAGACCCTAAGTATCCGGGTGGGGTTTGCAACTTTGTGGGAAGAGTCAAAGATGTACACGTCTTTATAGGTAATTTCACCTACTTAGTTGATTTTGTGGTCCTAGAAGACATCGGATGTGTCATTGACTATAGCTTATCCCAAGTAGTGCTAGGAAAACCATTTGTTGAAACATCTAAAATGAGCCATAACAAGTATGAAGGAACGGTTAGGTTTAAGGAAGGGGACGATGAGATAACTTATAGGATGCCTTGGAAGACGAATGGATATGGCCCTTTATCCCTTTTTGAACGAGACAACATTAGAGCTTTTGAGGAAAAAAGTGAAGATGATGTTGAAAAAGGTTTGAACTTCATGTGGGAGAAAAGGAGACTCTATTATAAGGATTGCTTGACCCTAGGGCCTAGGTATAAAGTCGATGAAAATTTTGTCAATATGATAGAATTCTCATTGAGAATGAAAAATGAGACCACGTAGGGGCACGACTTCGAGTCTAGCTACAAGACTCATAAATAAAGAAAAGCGCTTTGTGGGAGGCAACCCACCTAATTGTTTGCTTGTTTGTGTGTCGTATATCTTTTATTGATCGTTTATTCTCGTGTTTAAATTTGTAAAAATGCTTTATTTTGTCTTTAACCTCGTCTTAATTACATATAAAGGTATTTTACAAAAGCGATAAGTGTAGGGAGGATTACACACGTTTTCAAAAAGAACGTGAACATGAGAATTACGATTATTAAAAAGATATACATGTGTGTTTGTTCGAGTCAAATGCTTGTATCGAGTCATAATGGATGTTTTGCAGGAAATTTTTCCATATTTTAAAGATATAAATTTTCCATAATTTTTCTAGAAAATTGCAGACCAGTTTCTGTTAGGCTAACCTGATGGCGTCAGGGTCGCAACCTGACGGCGTCAGGAGGAGTAGAAACAGCTTACTACTTTTTCTCGTTTCTGTGCTACTTATATATTTTTGGAATTTTTCAGGTCTTAATTTTCCAGAAAAATCTATAAACATCCATTCCACAAGCATTATATCCTAGTTTAGTAGAGTCATATATACTGTTACCGCCGATTTTACGAGAAGGTTTCGTTTGTTTTCTTCAAGTGCGCAGGTTTTATTTATCAAGAAGAAGATACATAAGATTGGAAGGAGCTTTTCACGCATACATTCTTCTTGAAGAAAGATTTAACCACTACTTCACACGGATCCTACCGAGCTAATCAGGAGAGTACTAGTTTCTTTCATTTTTAATTACCTTCCATTATCATAACTTTGATACTTTTGGGGAACATTGGAGACAATGTTCAGTTTAAGGTGGTGTTTGTTTTTTAAGAGGCTCTGAATCTAAATCTGAACCGCACATCTGAATCTGAATCTGAGGCGTAAATGTCTGAATCTGACTTCATCTAAATGAGAAAAAAACTCATGTTTGAACCACACATTTTCTTGCTCGTACTAATTTTTTTTTTGTTTTTTTTGTGTCAACAAGAGGCAACAAGAGGCATTCAGACATCTCTCTCAAGTCTAGACCATTAAGATCTTACTGCCTCTGAACGCGTCTGAACGGGGGAAAAAAACAAACGGTCTGAACGACCAAAATGTCTTACCGCGTCTGAACGGTTCAGATTAAGAGGCTGTTAAGAGCCTCTTTATGAAAAACAAACACCACCTAAGTGTAGGGAGGAAAAATAAAACGGGATCTTTGAAACTATGCTTATCCTTGACTATTTGCCATGTCTAATTTTATTTGTGTAATAAACCATGAGAAATATCGGTTAGGGTAATTTTGGCACAAAATTTAAAATTTTTCATGATATGTAGGAGTGGGCCATTAGTCTTAATAAAGCGTCTCATGGATAGGAAGTTATATGACTAGCACAAAACCCTTTATCGCTTAAATTCCACCCAAAATGTGAGGATCGCCCTTAGATTTGTAGAAATTAAAGCATTCCACTTTAATGCTTCGAGAGTGTACCGGTAGTATAATAGATTCTAGAAGTTGTTTTGTGATGCATTCCGAGATCGGTAGTGAGACTACACTTGTGTTGTTAGGAATAACTAAATGATAAAAGGCATTAGGAAACCCCTTGTTTGATACCCATATTATAATTACTTCTTTCACATCAGTTGAGTAATTCCACCACACCCTTGCGTTGTACTCATCTTTAGTACACGGTACCCCTAGTTAACCCCTCAGAGCCTATCCTTTTCGCGGTTCTCGTGATGTTTCGGTTTTCCGGAATATCAATGAAGAGCATTGTTTACAATCCACCCCCAAATGTACACCCAAATCGCCTTAGCCTACTGTGACAATCCGTCATTTTCCCGGCTATTATTTATATCAGAATATGCGAGTTATTTATTTTCTGACCATTATAACTCTTAAACGAGAAGTTATCTCCTGTTTTCCAAAGTTCCGGCACCACACGCGTACCGACACCATAATAAAATTGGCACAAAATTTATTTTCTAATGTCAAAGTAATAATAATACCATGTTAATCCACTCGTCAAAACGTCTCAAGAAATATAAAAATTACAAGATACGGATACCCGAATAATATTCTACATATATAAACGTTATTCTGTACGGAACAAATTATACAGTACGGGGTACACAATATACACTCAATAATAACAATAATAATAATAAAAACACTCTACCCTACACCTAAAATACGCCGCCCTCTTCTCCTTTTTTTTTCCAGATTCTTTCTTCTTTGTTTTCTTCTCTTTCTGGAAACAAAAGCCACGCCATCCTCATCCCAAATTCACAAAGCCCCATTTTGATGATAAATATCTTTCTACACCTATGCAAACTACTTCTAAGCCTACTTTATAGATGCCATGCGTGGAGGAGAGGTGTGGGAAGAATGCTTAAAATGGGTAGAGACATGTTCTGAAGATTCAAAAGGGTCACAAACTTACTCCCAGTCTCTCATCTTTAAGAGGACTCAAGCTCAGAAGAGTAGTTATCAACTTTCATCTCAAATTCGAAAAATTAGGGTTCCACTAATCAAAGGGCATTTCGAAATTACCAAAGGGGTTTTGTTATTCAAGGTCTAATGAGCCCAAATCAAGTATCAATTTGTCTCAATTCATCCTAATTCGTATACAATTGGAGTTTTTGTATTTGGTGTTCATATCCACTCGTCCCCTTTCTTGATTTAATTGTAAGAATCATTTCCTTGTCAATCTTTTAATCTACTTGTTGTAATTGGTGTACATTCGAATTGATATTGTTATTATTTTCTTGTTCTTTCTTTTTGCCGAAAAATTTAATACATATATAAAAATAGAAATTTAAATTTGGTCTATGATAATCTTGGTTAGCTTTAAGGTTGGAGTTGTTGTTGTGGTACTGCCGAAACACAAGAAGAAAAAAAAATAAAAAAAAATAAATAAATAAGCTTGGCTTTTGATAATTTAAAATTAAATTCATTAACTTAAGTTATTAAACAAAAACATGTCATGTGGGTGGTGGTTAAAATAAAATTTGTGTGGCATACTGTTAAAAACATTTGGTTTTGGCAAGTGAAAATGGTTTGTTTTCTTTTCTTTTTCTTTGTCGCTGCTGCCGTGATCCATAACTTCGCGGGGAAGTTGATTGACGTTTGCTTACTTTACCTCAACGTTATGACCTCAAAAATATAAATGAGTATTTAGTTTTGAGGGATAAATTGTGTCTACCTCCTTTGGGTGTTAATATATTCGTGGCCCAAATAAACGTGGGGAGTGTTTGTTCTACTTACTCAAAAGGCCTCAAACCCTTGCACTAAGCGTACAGTTGGTTTGCGCCTTGTTCACAAGGCCGAAAAGTATGCTCGGTTTGTTTAAACTTGGTCACTCGATGCTTGGCATCAAAACATTTGGTTTAAATCCTTGCGTTTAAATGCATTCACAAAAACTGAAAACATAAACTTTCTATTAAACGAAAATAAAAATAAAATAAAATCATGTTGTGGCTTACTTGTTGTATTACTAGGCCAAATCCCTTTTTAAAGTTTAAGGATGTCTTGGGTGGTTAACTTTGGGCCACAATCTACTACCCTTAACGAAGGTGTGTTTGTTGTGTATTAAGGAAATCAATTTTTTTTCTTAAGCTAAAATGTCAATATTGAGTAAAAATTCATTTTTAGTAATTATTTATGTGAACCACATATCATCCTAATCAACCTACCTCGCGACGTGACCCTTGACTCGTTTGCCCTATATGTTCGCGACGCATCTTGCATTGTTGTTCCATATCGCTAACAATATCAAAAAAACACAAGTCACAAATAAACTAATGAGAACATAAACGATAATATAATTGTCAAATAAAATAAGTTTTCTCATGAAAATATAAACGGATATTTTTATAACAAAAATTAAACATTCTCATACTTCTAAATCATGTTGATTGAAAATATACTTTTTTTTTGGCACTTACTTACAACTTTAGATTCCACTATTTAAACTTAATAAAATGTATTATAAAATTTTGACGTTAGACAACCCGGACAAATAAAAACTTACACAAGGATCATGCCAAAATTTTCCAAAAACTTACATTTATAGCTAATAAAAGTATTTCAATATAAACTCTTTTAATAAAACCATCACTTATAGTATGATTTAATTTACTTTTATCATTAACTAGTATTAATCATATATAAATATACTTTTAATGACTTTTGATTATAATCCATTAACGTCTAATATTATATGTAATTATTTTCCGTACGTCGTCTTTCGGTTGCCATCGAACCGAAGATTCTTTCATCATTGATATTTTCTTATTATGTACTTATGCACTTCCAAGAGCCAAAATCTACAAAAATTATATTAAACATTAATCATTGCCACACAAGCAACAACAAAACCTTTATTAAACCTTGTCGAGTCATAATCATGAATAAAGACTAAATTTGCCATACTAATCTAGGTCGCGTGTCGGTGCCATCGAATAACTCTATTTGACTGCTGCTTTAGACTGCACTACTGAGGTGAGTATTCACAGCCCCCTTTTTACTGTTTTACTTATTTGGGGTGAAATGCATGATTATAAACTTAAATTGTTTTCCTTGAACTATTTGATAAGTATTGAACCCTTAGACTTAATTATAAATTTATGACTTGTTTGAACCTTATGGACCGTACGTCCTTGACCTAAAGTCTCCCATGTTCGGAGCAAATGCCGAGTCTCCCATGTTCGGAGCAGTCTGAATTGATAGTATATAATAGTTGTTATGATGTACTGTTCGTACACTCGCATTGTTAGTCCCCTATTGGTTTGCCGTTCGCACTCCAATTATACGTACCGTTCGTACGGCTCCCTTGTGCGAAGCAATAGGTAGTATGGATAGCGCTATTAGAGGTCGGCCAACCTCTCGTTCCCCTGTCTACGGAACGCATATTATTTATTTTAGGGGCTTTGCCGCATACTTTATTATATACGAGGCTTATTTTGACCAAATGTGCATTGTTTACTAGACTTAAAATATGGAAGTGTATGTGAACTCATATGTTACAAGTCTTGTATGGGCGGGATTTGTAACATAGTGAGTTGACAGGACATTTGCCAGTCAGACCTTCAAAAATCGGTATTTTATTTTACATAAAACCTGTGTACTCACCAACTATTTTCATAGTTGACCTGTTTTCTCATGCATTTCAGGTGATCGTTGATTAGCATATATTATGAAGAATCATACATACTATAAGATTGTCCCCTCTAATTGAATGCGGAGGCGTCAAGATTGCATAGAGTACAATACGCTAATGCTGTTCATGATATAAATCCGAGTTATTATTTTTTCCTAATACTAATTACCAGCATATGAACAGACATGTGGTTACAAGCCTCCTTAATGGGGGTTAATAGCTTCCTAATATCTGCATATGAAGAGACATGTGGGTTACAATCCTTCTTAATGAAGGTACCTCTCTTTTTTTTTCATAATACTAATTACCAGCATATGAACAGACATGTGGTTACAAACCTTCTTAATGGTGGTTAATAGCTTCCTAATATCTGCATATGAAGACACATGTGGGTTACAATCCTGCTTAATGAAGGTACCTGTCTTTGTAACTATAAATACAGTATGCATATATTTTTTTACCACCATAATCATCAATTTTTTTTTGCTTTCAAACCAGAATTGCAGCAAAAGTTACCATGTCCAATAAAGCTTCCGGTAGCAACTCCATGTCCATCCAGTCTTCGGGTAGCAAATCCATTCATGTTGCCGACCATAATGGTGAGTTATTTTTGGAGCAACTCGAAACGGGGTATTAGTGGTACAATTGTTGTTATGATCAGTAGAATGTGGGATGTGAATGCAGTAACTCGGAGGTATTTGAGCACAGATTTTGTTGTTAGTGATGCCAAGGTAAGTAAACATTACATTTACAATTATGCATATAGAATGGGGATATTGAATTCTGATGCAATGTTTTTCAGGGTAAGGCGATGCATTGCTTTGCAAGGAGTAATATAGCGCACAATTTTGTAGGTTTAAAAGAAGGCGGTGTTTACTCTATCAAGAATTTTATTGTGCAGCCAAACAAGGATGACTATCGTATCATTAGGCAGGATCCATACATTCTTGAATTTGATGGTTCCACAATCATTAGAAAAGTTTCTATCAGCCCTAAGGGTTTTGTGAGATATCCTTTTGAGCTTGCGGATTTTGATGAAATTGAACCTACAAACAATAAAAATCTAATAGGTTAGGCTTTTTGTTTAAACATTCTTTCTTAAACGGTTTTTGGTGCCATGTTATATTTTTTCTTACTATACATTATTGGATACTTGCAGATGTCGCAGGCTATGTTACAAATGTTGGGAGGACAATAGTTCAAAAGAGTGGTTCACGGACTCTCGATTTCTATCTGGCTAACAAGAGGTGTTTTGCTTTCCATATTTTTTGTCTTAGCAAATTAAGAAAGTTAAAATAACAATTGCTTTTTTATTTCCTAAAACAGGGGGCAATCAATAAGAGTAACTCTTTGGGGTGAATTAGGTGACATCTTGATTGAAAAGAAAACAAAACATGTTGGTCTATGTCCGGTTGTTGTAACTTCTCTTAATGTTAAACTCTATAACAGTGAGTATCAATAGAATATGGTTTTGTAGCGCTATGTTACCTTATTGCTAATTTTCATCACAATGTCCACCCCGTGCAGATAAGGTCTACCTTTCAAGCAGCTCTTCCTCCTTAATTTATGACAATGAGGACATCCCTGCATTGATAAATCTAAAAGTTGAAATGAGGTAATCCTAAATAAATAGTTGCTATGTTATTTTATACAATTATCATTTATTAATGTTTAGCATGTATATTGTTTACAGTTCTATGGAATTGGGTAAAGCTATAGTGCCTGTTGATTGTTCAGAGTCAAAAGATGGGACGCTTGAGAATTTGTTGATTTGGGGCCGCAATAAGAAAAACAATGTAAGCTTCTATCTTTACACTTGCTTATTTACACAAGTTGGTCAATTGGTATTTTATTTAATATATATCCATTTTATAGTCCATGACCTACAACTGTAAAGTGATGATCAACAATGTTAGAACTAGAAAGGGATGGAACTACCCATCATGTGGTGACAATAAGTGCAAAAAAGGTGCAACCCGAAAGAATGGTAGATTTTGGTGTGAAACGTGTAAAAAATACATTGAGTACCCAGTTTTAAGGTAAACCGATTTTAGACTAGCAATTTCCATGAATTATAGTAAATTACATAATATTGAATACCTTATGTATGCTACCTGATGTTAACAGATTCAGGATTGAAATGGATGTGTCGGACCATACTGAACAAACTGTGATTGTTCTGTTTGATGAACCCGCCCGTTTTTTGTTGAAGTGTTCTCCAGAAACTTTGTTGGGAAATGACGATGAGGTACTATAATAAATTAAATTCTTAATATATTAGATACTTATACAATTATAAATTAAATTTAAAAGATATTGTGTTTTTTTCGTAACTTTCAACTACAGTTACAAGGTTTCAACTTGCCCCGCGCAATAACAAATCTAATAGGGACGACTCACACTTTTGAAGTCAAGACATCCACGTATTTTGAACATGGTGCTTTTGAGAGCTTCACAGGCTGGAATATTATCCCTGCAGATGAAGAACTCAAATGTTCAAGCACTCCGCAAATAGAAAGCACGCCTTCAAGCCCCCTTATGACAAAATTGTCAAAAAAGACTTTGTGCAAAAACCCAAGTTTGCCTACTCCAATGAAATCTGTTGAGGAGACAAAAAAAACGGTATCACAATGTAAAACCCTAAAATCTCAAACGCGTTAAATGACACTTTTACCCTCCAACTTAATAATTATGTAAACTCGGGAAACACGTCAACATCATTAAACAATTTATCTTATAAATAACTTACACAAATAATGAAAGTAATTAACTTATGTTATTAAGTAAATGTACACAAATAAATAAACTCTAAGGTACCAAATATTGTTGCAATGTGTACACAATTCACCTAGACTAGATAGGAGACTACATTCATAATGAAATGATAAGCTTGGAAAGTCAATATTTTTGTTCTCCCCCCCCCTTGATGGCCGGCCTTATTGCTCTCCCATTTACTCTCCAAATCAATTTTATTTATCCTCATTTACACATTTCCATTTCATTCAAAAACACACAAAGAAAACCCTAACTCTCTCCTTCACCATAAATGGCGGCTACCCTTTTATTTCCTCATTTCCATCCGAAAATCAACAAAGAAAGGTGTTCCTAGGAGGCTTGTGATCTGATCGTGTTTGGTTCAAAAGGAAGCTAGGTCGTGGGTTTTGTTTTAGGTCGTGGGTTTGCATAAGCCAAGGGAGGCTTGGTTTTGATCTTGGTGGCTTAATTCTTGTTTCCTTATCACGTACACGCTACTAGGGTAAGATATCATCATCTCATGTCTTTTCCTCTTTGTTTTCTTAATCAAATCGTGGCTATGGAGTCCTCTTTAGGGCTTGTTATACGAAAATGGAACACATGAAATAATGAATATGTTGTCACATAAAATGATGGAATTGATTACATAAAATCATGATGCTAAACCTATATGATTCGAATGATGTGTAGCATCTAAATCTTTATACAAATCTGATTTTGGTCTCTCATTGAGTCGACATATATGTATTGTATTAAAGGGTTAAATGAGCTTATGAAACTATGTGAATACGTATGTGATAAATTGAATCGATAACAAATGATTTACGAGGTTGTTTTGGTTATATGTGGGGCGTACAAAAATGTTTTTGGAGGAGGGATGTCACGACCAAAAAAGGGGTATCACCTAGGAGTTGTGTAATCTTATGATAATCAAGTCTACATGTGTTAAAACCTATACGTTAATCATAATCAAAGACTAGGATTTTGTATTACATGATTTAATAAAGTTAAGGGGTTGTTTTATAAATTATGAAACTTGATGGATTAACTTGTTAATATATTAACTAAATGGATTAAATGAGTAAAATGAGTAAACTTGTTATATTTACACTTTTAACCCTATACTTTGCATTATTGACATTTTAAACCCTAAACTTTTGTAACTTGTCATAAATGATCCTTAAATTATAATAATACTCATTTTCATTATTTAACTTGAGATAAGTAACTAAACTTACTAAATATGGAAACCTGCTATTTATAGAAAGTTACTAATTATGGAAATCTGCTATTTCTGGAAAGTTACTAAAAATAGAAACCTGCCTAAAATAGAAAGTTTCTTAAAATAGAAAGTACTTAAAATGGAAAGATTACTAAAATGGGAAACTTGCTAAAAATGGAAAGCCGTCTTAAACGAGTGATCTGATTCTTATAGAACGTTATCTAATTCATATAGGTTCCGGGCGACGGGATTGATCTGCTTTCTTGATTTTACTTTCATTGTGATTTGCTCAGAATAAGGTACAGATATTCTGACCTTACCTCTTAAGGTTTCTCATGATTCGTTTTCCATCTTTCGATATTAGCTTGAACTGTTATGCTTTACTCTAAGCTCCTTATTAGGGCTTCCCTATGACTTTGCTATGCTTTCTTTGATATGAATCTTTGATATGAACTTCGATATGAACTTTGATATGAACTTTGATATGAACTCTGATATGAACTTTGATATGAACTTTGATATGAACCCTTATGATATGATATAATATGATTATGCTTTGACCCGTCAGTTTGATACCCGAGCCAAATATGTGTTCCTAGTCATGAAGGTAACATGACCGTGTCATTGATGCACCAATGGCATGACTCCAGTGTGTACGAGTGATGTTACACACCGTCCCCATTATGATATGATATGATTATGAGCTCACTATATGTATATGATTTGGCCACTATGATATGTTCCGGGGGGCGTATGGATGCATCCTAGATATGATATGTTTAGTGGATTTAACATGATATGATATGATTTATATGGTGAATGATTTCGTGTGCAATACGCGTCTTCACATTCCGGGAGCTGATCACTCCACTGTTACTTGAGGTCTCCCCTCCATTATATATGGTATCCCGAGGTCACCCCTCCGGATACAACTGTTATGATATGATATGTGTATGATATGATATGGGCTCGTGGTAGATGACTGACCTTTCATTTCTCTTTCTTTTCTTTATCCTTTGTTATGCCTTATGATATTTCCCATTGCACCTTATGATTATGTTATCCTCATTACTTATCCTCCGATTATTCGTTTTGTTATATATATCTGTTCACTGGGCTTTTTAAGCTCAGCCGCGTTTTCTTTCCATGCGGCAGGTAATTAAGCTAGAAGCTGGGATCTTAGCTATGGGTTTGAGTGATGAGCGGTTATGTGGATTTATAGCTCTAGTCATCTTAGTTCCTGCTTGATTATGTTGACATTATTTAGACTCGGATTATGCTTATTTATGTCTTGGATTAATTCCTTTTATTTCAATGAACTTATGAAACGTTTAAGCCGTGTTGGCTGGATTTCTTCCTTTGGTATTTATTTAAGACTTCCGCTGCTTTATTATGTTCATTATGTGTGCTTTGATATGACACCATTTTATAATACTTCTACCCTTATCGGGTTGGGGTGTTACAATTATGGCATCAGAGCCCAGGTTTACAACTTGTAGTCAGGACTTGTGACATATGGACCCTAAGCGTTAATCCGTAGAGCTTAAGATTTGATTGGTGAGGTTTGGGTAGATTCTAGGTTTCATTATCGTCGTTTGCGTTCATGATCTTCATCTTATTTCCTAACAATTGCTAATCGTTTAATGAACTCTTCAGATGGTCCAAACTCGAAAGGAACGGCGACGACAACGGGGATGGTCATCCTAACTTCGAAGCTTTGATTGCACGCGCTCTGGCCACTGCTATGCCCGAGATCGTTGCTACCATCACTAATAACGTCTGGAATGGCGCTAGCTCCTCCGGTGGGGGTAATGATGGGGGTGCTAACCCACCTACACCCATTCATGTTTGGATCGAACGCTTCAAAAAACTTAAGCCAATCCTTTTTTGCTCGGCAGTTTCACCTAATGATGCAGAGGACTGGATCACGCACATGGAGAAGCTATTCAATGTGCTGGGTTGTGGTGACGAGGTGAAAACCAGACTAGCAACCTTCAAACTCGAGGGTGATGCCCTCAACTGGTGGAAGGCCTATCTCTTGTCCAAGGAAGAGAACTTTCTAGATACTTGTGCTTGGAATACTTTTAGGGATATCTTCTACAAACAGTATTTTCCTGAATCAGAACAGCAGCGATATGAAAGAGAGTACAACGCCATACGTCAGCTGGATAGGGAAAGTTCCCATGAGTACATGCAACGGTTTATGAGGTTGGTTGGGTTCGTAGGTGATATTGCTGGAGATGCACGTCGTCAGGCTCGGAAGTTCAAATGGGGGTTGAAGAAATAGATGTTGGACAGGGTGATTAATAACGAGTACACTGAGGTAGCTGCAGTTGCGGATGCTGCCCGCAACATTGAGTTGCTACATGAGGACCAGGGCTTCAACAAGAGGAACAGGGACGGTGATCGTATTTATCCTCGGGGTCGACAGGACCATACTCAGGAGTTTAAGGGTCGACACGACCGTGGACGTCAGGACACTCCGGCACAGGGTTCATAGAGGTACGACAGATCAAGAAACGACCGTCAGGGTCGTGATGGCGGGGGTCAGCGTCAGGTTCGGGATCAATCTTATCGTGGTGGTCAGCAAGACCGTTCTTCTGGTTCTTCATATCATAGGAGGCCCGCCGAGATTTTGCCTCCTCCTCCACTCTGCAACACTTGTGGAAAGCCTCACCCAGGCGTTTGCTTCAAGGCCACAGGTGGTTGCTATGCATGTGGGTCTACTGCTCATACGGTTAAGGACTGCCCTCAAGGAAAGCTGATTGCACCAGGAAACACGGCCAAACCAGCTCCGACCAAGGGCCGTGTATATTCTGTTACCCGGGCCCAAGCGGCGAACTCTTCAGGTACCATTACCGGCATTCTTTATATTGGTGATATTTCTGCCTTTACTTTATTTGATACCGGTGCTACGCATTCTATGATATCTACTTCGTTAGTGAAGAAATTAAATATGACACCCACACCTTTGTTAGACCGAATCTCTATTTCTACCCCTATGAAAACCCAGGTGCTTATTGATCGTGAATATTTGGATTGTCCCCTACGTTTTGATGATGGTATTCGTTCGGCTAATCTTCTTCCTTTGGATATGTTTGATTTCGATATTATTCTGGGTATGGATTGGTTGGCCTTGCATAGGGCTACTATTGACTGTTATGCTCGAAATGTTATCTTTGGTAATATTCACCAACCTGATTTCGTTTATCATGGTGCTCAACCGCTCAAGTCAGCTAAGATCATCTCGGCTATGAAAGCCCGCACTCTCATTTCTCATGGCTGCCTTGGTTTTCTGGCATCCATTAAGGATACTTCTCTTGAAGTTCCTACCATCGAAAGTCTTTCTGTTGTATGTGAATTTTCTGATGTTTTTCCCGATGAACTTCCTGGTATTCCTCCGGCTAGAGAAGTTGAATTTGGCATCGATTTGATTCCTGGTGCCGAACCTATATCTAAAGCTCCTTACCGTATGGCACCGATCGAATTGAAGGAATTGAAGGAACAGTTGCAAGAACTGTTGGAGAACAGCTTTATTAGGCCTAGTGTTTCACCTTGGGGCGCACCGGTGTTATTTGTTAAGAAGAAGGATGGGAGTATGGGGTTGTGTATTGATTACCGCGAGCTGAACCGTATCACTATCCGTAACCGTTATCCTCTTCCGCGCATAGATGACTTGTTTGATCAGTTGCAAGGTGCAAAATTTTTCTCTAAGATTGATCTGAGGTCTGGTTATCATCAATTACGTGTGAAGGAGCAAGATGTTCCTAAGACCGCGTTTCGTACTCGTTATGGTCATTATGAGTTCCTGGTTATGCCTTTTGGTTTAACTAATGCGCCTGCAGTTTTCATGGATCTTATGAATCGTTTTTTCCATGAGTACCTCGATAAATTTGTAATCGTCTTCATCGATGACATCCTCGTGTATTCTAAGAGTGAGGATGAGCATGAGCAGCACCTTCGTATTGTATTGGAGACTCTTCGACAGCAGAAGTTGTATGCAAAATTTTCTAAGTGTCAATTCTGGCTGAGCCAAGTTGCTTTCCTTGGTCATGTTGTGTCTGCTGATGGTATCAAGATGGACACATCAAAGGTTGAAGCTATCACAAAATGGCCGAGACCTACTAATGTGACAGAGATTAGAAGTTTTCTGGGGCTTGCTGGTTATTACCGTCGTTTTGTTGAGGGTTTCTCTCGATTGGCGTTACCTTTGACGCAATTGATGAGGAAAGGAGAAAAGTTTGAATGGACGGATGAGCGTGAACAGAGTTTTGCGGAGTTGAAACGGAGATTGGTTACTGCGTCTATTTTGACACTTCCATCGGGTTCCGGAGGTTTTCAGATTTACAGCGACGCATCGAAGAAAGGTTTGGGTTGTGTATTGATGCAGCATGGTAAGGTGATTGCCTATGCTTCGAGGCAATTGAAATCATACGAAGAAAATTATCCCACGCATGACTTGGAGTTGGCTGCGGTGGTTTTTGCCTTAAAGATTTGGAAGCATTACTTGTATGGTGAATCGTGTGATATCTTTACTGACCACAAAAGTTTAAAGTATATATTCACACAAAAGGAGCTCAATATGAGACAACGGAGGTGGTTAGAACTTCTTAAGGATTATGACACGAACATCCAGTATCATCCGGGTAAGGCTAATGTAGTTGCTGATGCACTGAGCCGAAAGTCGGGTATGATAGCTAGTTTGGAGATTGAACCCAGGGTTCTTCACGATCTTGAGCTTATGGATGTGGAATTTTGTTTCCGGGGTTATGATGGTTATTGGGCTAGCTTGAAAGTAGAGTCCAACCTTATGTTACAGATTAAGGAAGCTCAGAAGGATGATGGTGAGCTTTGGTTTGTGGTTCAGAATATCGAGGCGGGTAAGCAGACTGAGTTCAGTGTTGATGGTTTCGGCGTCGTATGGTATGAGGGTCGGCTTTGTGTTCCTAATGATCTTGCTTTGCGTGAAGCTATTTTGTCTGAGGCTCATAGTTCCCCTTTCACTATCCATCCTGGTTCTACCAAGATGTATCGGGATCTCAAGCAGCATTTCTGGTGGAATGGTATGAAACAAGATGTGGCTTCGTTTGTGGCTAAGTGTATGACCTGTCAGCAGGTTAAGATTGAGCATCAGAGGGCTAGTGGTTTATTGCAGCCGTTAGATATTCCTACATGGAAGTGGGAAGAAATCTCCATGGATTTTGTCACGGGTTTTCCTCCTACTCGAAAAAGACATGATGCGATTTGGGTGGTTGTTGATCGACTAACCAAATCCGCTCATTTCTTACCTATCCGGAAAGATTATCGTGTTAGTAGATTGGCGGAGATTTTTCAGCAAGAGATTGTTAGATTGCATGGTACTCCTACTGCTATTATTTCTGATAGAGATCCGCGCTTCACGTCACAGTTTTGGAAGAGTCTGCAGAAAGCTTGGGGTACGCGTCTTAAATTCAGTACCGCTTTTCACCCTCAAACTGATGGTCAGACGGAGAGGACCATTCAGACTCTTGAGGACATGTTGAGGGCTTGTGCATTGGAATGGACTGGGAACTGGGATGAGTATCTGTGCTTGGTGGAGTTTGCCTACAACAATAGTTGGCACGCTAGCATCAAGGGAGCACCGTATGAGTTGTTATATGGGAGGAAATGTAGAGCACCTATTTGTTGGGATGAGGTAGGTGAACGTTTGATTGAAGGTCCAGAACTCATCGAGATTACTAATGAGAAGGTGGCGATTGCTAGGGAAAGATTGAAGGAGGCTCGTTCACGGCAAAAGAGTTATGTTGATAAGCATAGGCGCGACTTGGAGTTTCGTGTTGGTGATCGTGTTTTTCTGAAAGTTTCACCGTTCCGTGGTGTTAAGCATTTTGGAATCAAGGGCAAGCTCAGTCCTCGATTCATCAGACCTTTCGAGATTCTGGATCGTGTTGGGGAGGTTTCCTACCGTCTAGCTCTACCTCCTCACTTATCTCATGTTCATGATGTGTTCCATGTATCTCTGCTGCGGGGATACAACTATCATCCATTACACGTGGTTTCCTATCCTTTGGATCAGATTCAGCCGGATATGTCTTTACCGGAAGAACCCGAAGCTATCTTAGATCGACGAGATCGAGTCATGAGAAACAAAGTAATTCCGTTTGTTAAAATTCTTTGGAAGAATCACCCAGAGCGTGAAGCTACCTGGGAGACCGAGGAATCGATGCGAGCTAGTTATCCACAATTCTTTTCATAGTCTGGTACGTCTTCGATGTTGTTTCATTTCCTTTCAATTTTCGAGGACGAAAATTTTCTTTTAGAGGGGAAGAGTTGTAAAACCCTAAAATCTCAAACGCGTTAAATGACACTTTTACCCTCCAACTTAATAATTATGTAAACTCGGGAAACACGTTAACATCATTTAACAATTTATCTTATAAATAACTTACACAAATAATGAAAGTAATTAACTTATGTTATTAAGTAAATGTACACAAATAAATAAACTCTAAGGTACCAAATATTGTTGCAATGTGTACACAATTCACCTAGACTAGATAGGAGACTACATTCATAATGAAATGATAAGCTTGGAAAGTCAATATTTTAGGTCTCCCCCCCCCTTGATGGCCGGCCTTATTGCTCTCCCATTTACTCTCTAAATCAATTTTATTTATCCTCATTTACACATTTCCATTTCATTAAAAAACACACAAAGAAAACCCTAACTCTCTCCTTCACCATAAGTGGCGGCTACCCTTTTATTTCCTCATTTCCATCCGAAAATCAACAAAGAAAGGTGTTCCTAGGAGGCTTGTGATCGTGTGTGATTAATTGGTGGACGTTGTGATCGTGTTTGGTTCAAAAGGAAGCTAGGTCGTGGGTTTTGTTTTAGGTCGTGGGTTTGCATAAGCCAAGGGAGGCTTGGTTTTGATCTTGGTGGCTTAATTATTGTTTCCTTATCACGTACACGCTACTAGGGTAACGTATCATCATCTCATGTCTTTTCCTCTTTGTTTTCTTAATCAAATCGTGGCTATGGAGTCCTCTTTAGGGCTTGTTATACGAAAATGGAACACATGAAATAATGAATATGTTGTCACATAAAATGATGGAATTGATTACATAAAATCATGATGCTAAACCTATATGATTCGAATGATGTGTAGCATCTAAATCTTTATACAAATCTGATTTTGGTCTCTCATTGAGTCGACATATATGTATTGTATTAAAGGGTTAAATGAGCTTATGAAACTATGTGAATACGTATGTGATAAATTGAATCGATAACAAATGATTTGCGAGGTTGTTTTGGTTATATGTGGGGCGTACAAAAATGTTTTTGGAGGAGGGATGTCACGACCAAAAAAGGGGTATCACCTAGGAGTTGTGTAATCTTATGATAATCAAGTCTACATGTGTTAAAACCTATACGTTAATCATAATCAAAGACTAGGATTTTGTATTACATGATTTAATAAAGTTAAGGGGTTGTTTTATAAATTATGAAACTTGATGGATTAACTTGTTAATATATTAACTAAATGGATTAAATGAGTAAAATGAGTAAACTTGTTATATTTACACTTTTAACCCTATACTTTGCATTATTGACATTTTAAACCCTAAACTTTTGTAACTTGTCATAAATGATCCTTAAATCATAATAATACTCATTTTCATTATTTAACTTGAGATAAGTAACTAAACTTACTAAATATGGAAACCTGCTATTTATAGAAAGTTACTAAATATGGAAATCTGCTATTTCTGGAAAGTTACTAAAAATAGAAACCTGCCTAAAATAGAAAGTTTCCTAAAATAGAAAGTACTTAAAATGGAAAGATTACTAAAATGGGAAACTTGCTAAAAATGGAAAGCCGTCTTAAACGAGTGATCTGATTCTTATAGAACGTTATCTAATTCATATAGGTTCCGGGCGACGGGATTGATCTGCTTTCTTGATTTTACTTTCATTGTGATTTGCTCAGAATAAGGTACAGATATTCTGACCTTACCTCTTAAGGTTTCTCATGATTCGTTTTCCATCTTTCGATATTAGCTTGAACTGTTATGCTTTACTCTAAGCTCCTTATTAGGGCTTCCCTATGACTTTGCTATGCTTTCTTTGATATGAATCTTTGATATGAACTTCGATATGAACTTTGATATGAACTTTGATATGAACTCTGATATGAACTTTGATATGAACTTTGATATGAACCCTTATGATATGATATAATATGATTATGCTTTGACCCGTCAGTTTGATACCCGAGCCAAATATGTGTTCCTAGTCATGAAGGTAACATGACCGTGTCATTGATGCACCAATGGCATGACTCCAGTGTGTACGAGTGATGTTACACACCGTCCCCATTATGATATGATATGATTATGAGCTCACTATATGTATATGATTTGGCCACTATGATATGTTCCGGGGGGCGTATGGATGCATCCTAGATATGATATGTTTAGTGGATTTAACATGATATGATATGATTTATATGGTGAATGATTTCGTGTGCAATACGCGTCTTCACATTCCGGGAGCTGATCACTCCACTGTTACTTGAGGTCTCCCCTCCATTATATATGGTATCCCGAGATCACCCCTCCGGATACAACTGTTATGATATGATATGTGTATGATATGATATGGGCTCGTGGTAGATGACTGACCTTTCATTTCTCTTTCTTTTCGTTATCCTTTGTTATGCCTTATGATATTTCCCATTGCACCTTATGATTATGTTATCCTCATTACTTATCCTCCGATTATTCGTTTTGTTATATATATCTGTTCACTGGGATTTTTAAGCTCAACCGCGTTTTCTTTCCATGCGGCAGGTAATTAAGCTAGAAGCTGGGATCTTAGCTATGGGTTTGAGTGATGAGCGGTTATGTGGATTTATGGCTCTAGTCATCTTAGTTCCTGCTTGATTATGTTGACATTATTTAGACTCGGATTATGCTTATTTATGTCTTGGATTTATTCCTTTTATTTCAATGAACTTATGAAACGTTTAAGCCGTGTTGGCTGTATTTCTTCCTTTGGTATTTATTTAAGACTTCCGCTGCTTTATTATGTTCATTATGTATGCTTTGATATGACACCATTTTATAATACTTCTACCCTTATCGGGTTGGGGTGTTACACACAAAGTTTCAATACTATAAAGTAATATATGAAAATTTCTTACCACTAAAACATTATTTAATGTGGCGTTATTATAGGTTGGAATATGAAGATTCAGACACAGAGTTACCACATGTTGATGAAGCTTGGAGCGAATATGTATCTGCTTCTCAAAATAAAAAACAAAGAAGGTAGTTTTGTAGCAAATGGATACAAACATACCTAATATAAATCCCAAATATTAACAAAACTTCTGTGAAAATCTTATTTTCCAGGTGTGTTGTGACCGACTCTGAAACAGAAGATGACGAAATCTCACCTAAAGCTGATCTTATGAAAGAAAATGAAATTAATGACGGCGCATCAGTCAACGACAAAGCCACAACTTAGTCTTTAGGTTTTTAGGAAAATAAAGCGTAAATGACCCAATTGTTTATGGGAGTATGTCATTTAGAAAGCGAAGTTTGTTTGACTCTGTTTTTCACTCAATAATTTTGGTGTTTTAAGCCAAATTAATGTTTGATATTACTTTTGGTTGCTTATTAAGTTATAAAATTCAACTTATGCTTGAAATCAGACTCCAATATATGTGATTCAGTTATGTATCAAATTCAGATTCCAATAACTCCAATATATGTGATTCAGTTATGTTTGAAATTTAGATTCCAATATATGTGATCAAGTTATGCTTGAAATTCAAACTTCAATACTGAATTTACCTTTCAGTGTCACGTAAGAGCATTCTACATCTTTTTATAATTTGGGATTTTGCCTAATGA
Source organism: Chrysanthemum seticuspe (assembly GCA_019973895.1). Taxonomy (NCBI): domain Eukaryota; kingdom Viridiplantae; phylum Streptophyta; class Magnoliopsida; order Asterales; family Asteraceae; genus Chrysanthemum; species Chrysanthemum seticuspe. The sequence continues at coordinate 4,683 of BPTQ01005626.1, read as the reverse complement.
AACTAACTATTGATTCATAAATAAAAAACATATGCTAAAAATGATTGATTTATCAATTAACAACCATAAACAATTTATCTGCAAAATAAAAAACTCCAACTCTATACTTATAGACTTAGAATCAAAACTACATTATAAAATTTATAATTATTAAGGCAGGTTTGAACTTCAATAAGTTAATCGCAATGCTAATAAAACCAATATTTTGAACTCTATACTTATAAACTTAGTATCAATACTACATTATAAAATTTATAATTTTTAAGGCAAGTTTAAACTTCAATAAGTTAATCTCAATGCTAATAAAACCAATATCTTGGTAAACTTATATGAAGTTTGGAATTGAGTACACAAGTAAATTATCTGATTGTATAATAAAGGATATTGGACCTTCATTTTAAGGAAGCAAAATGTAATGAAAATTGTACATAAATGAGAACTTAATCAATTTTGTAACCCACCAGTCTATTCATATGCAAGTATTAAGAAGCTATTAACCTCCATTAAGGAGGTTTAAATACTCATTATATGAGATTAATTGTTGTTAAGACAATGGCTGAGTAATTTATATCAAGAAGGATATGAACCAAAAAACCCTTCAATGGAAAATTTTAATAATCATTATATGTGCTTAAATGCTGCCATGAAGGTGTATATAAATTTTACCTGCATGACTTTATTTGGGCATAACTACATTTTGATATTTCCATACAATGACTGACCAACATGGAAGTTCAACTCCCCAGGTGTTCATTGATGCGTTGGATGGTGATTCAGCCGGGAACATTGTTGTTACACTCTGCACGATATGGGATGTCAAAGCTACAAATGCGCATCTATTGAATACTGATTTTGTTGTCTCTGATCCAACGGTAATGATTAAACATGTTGTTTACAGTTTACTGCACTTTTACTGATTTCCACACAATATTATTGCAGGGCAATGTAATCCACTGCACTGCGAATGCAACTATAGCATACAATTTTCACGGGTTAGAAAAAGGTGGTCTATCCGCAATAGAAGATTTTGTTGTGTGGGCTAACAAAGAAGAATGTCGCGTTAGAAAAAACAATACCTTTAAGCTTGAATTTGACGGTAAAACCCACTTAAGAAAGACTTCCGTCCTTTATGATCAGTATGTTAGGTATCCTTTGGTAAAGGTTCATATTGACAATATGAAACCTACAAGGAACAAATCTCTTATTGGTAAGTTTGTATTAATTTTATATAGCAAATAATTTTTTATGATAAATGATCTATTTCCTTAAGACTTACACTATTACCTTTCAGATGTATGCAGGCATGTGACCAACATTGCCAAGATGAACCACAAAAAGACCGGTTCCAAAAATCTTGATTTCTACCTAACAAATCATAGGTTAGCACAATTATTATGCGGATAATTAAAATAAACAGTATCTAAAATGTTATATTGCTTTTACCAACTTAAAAGTTTCTTGCATATGCAACAGGGGACAGGTAGTACGGGTAACATTATGGGGAGGGTTAGGTGATTTGCTTATTGACAATAAAATGAAGCACGTAGTAATGTGTCCTATTGTCATAAATTCTACAAGTTCATACCATTACTACAGTATGTTTTTTCCTATAACTTTCAAACTTATCTGTATCAATGATGTAAAACGTGTAAAGCTGAATTTGTACATCCCGTTCCAGATAAGTTGAATCTATCCAAAAGTCCATCAGCCATGGATATTGACCAAGCTAACATACCTACATTTAAAGAGTTTAAATCATCCTCTGGGTAAGCATTTATATATATTTTTTCTTCAGTGTTAGAGTAATGAGAATTGTACATCAATGAGCATGGTTAAAAAAATGAGTACAGTAATATATATTTATTTACGAATTTTCTATCTGTTAGTGGTGTTGGGCAGATAAAGGCTGGAATATGTATTAAGGATTGTGTCCCTAAAGATGGAACAATCAAAACCATTTTGATGCTGTCACGCAATCAAACGAATGATGTGAGTAATAGTCTCATATTCCCATACCTATACTACCATCCTATTGCACATTTGTTAAACAATTCCTCATCTACAGTTGCCAACTTTCCATTTGAAAGCAACGATTGGAAATATCAGGACTGAAAAGGGATGGCGATTCCCATCATGTGGTGGAAAACAATGTCAAAAAGGTACAACCAGAATGGGAGGAGATTTTTGGTGTAATGGATGTGAAAAGCAATTTACATACTATCATATGAGGTGATATTATAGTTTGTACTTATGTAATGTTATTTGGACTAAAAAACATCTAATCGCTAACGTACCTGTAAAACATGCATATAACAGGTATAGGCTCGCTTTAGACGTGTTTGACAATACTGATAAAGCTATGTTTATTCTTTTTGATGAACCTGCAACTCAGTTGGTAAAGTTTCCAGCATCATCATTCAAGCTAATGGATCACGATGTGAGTATGAAACATTTTTAATTTTTCACGCATTACCCTTTTACTAACCTTCCTTTATAGCCTTCAGATGAGCATAGGAGGATCTTGCCACCACCACTAGCCAACCTCATTGGTACAACACACGTTTTTGAAATCAAGAGTCACACCTACTATGATCATGGAATATTTGAGAGCTTCATATGTTGTGCTATATGCCCACTTGAATTATCTGTTCCAACAATTGCCACACCTTCCAAATCTACAGAGTCTAAGAAAAATAAAAGGTTGGTTCTCAATAACCTTTAAAACCATTAAATAACAAACATTAAAAAGAAATATAATCAAAAGTTCAATGAAAATCTTACTATTTCAGGTATGTTATGACTGATTCTGATCAGAAGAAGAAGAAGCCTCACTAAAAGCAGAACTCTGAAAGAAAATGAAATTAATGACGAAGCATCAATCAACGACGAAGACACATCTTGGTTGTTAAGATTTAGAAAAATAAAGAGGAAATGACCTCAAAAGTTTGTTGGAATATGTCATTTAGACAAAGAAATTTGTTTTAGTCTGTTTTTTAATGAATAATTTTGGTGTTTTAAACACAACGAATATTTGATATTACTTTTGTTTGGTGACTAAGTTATAAAATTTCGCTTATGCTTAAAATTCAAACTCCAATATTTGTCAAACAGTTATGCATGAAATACATACTCAAATATATGTAATCCAGTTATAAAAGTTGTAACAAAAATAGGACCAACTCTGATTTTTAAGCAATGTTTGAAATTTAATAAGTGCATCTCAATGCTAATTAGTAAGTAAAAAAACTTGGATTGTATAATAAAGGTAACGAAATTTCATTTTAATAAATCAAAATGTAATCAATGTTGTTCACATATGAGAAATTAAACAATATTGGAATATATAGAAATGAAATCAATAATACAATCTAAATTGTAGAAATTTCAAAGAAGAATTAATCTACAACTTTTATATCTTAAACAGCATGTTATGTTGTGAAGCTAAGAAGTATTCCACTAAATAAATTTTGTATATTCTATAACTAAAATGAAAAATAACGATTGCAGCCTAATTTATTACAATCACAAAGATGATATAGAAGTTAGAAATTACCAAGTAGTGGTTAATAGTTGCCTGCATACCTGCATATGAAGAGACGTGTAGGTTACAAATCTTCTTAATGAAGATTAATAACTGTTTGTATATAAAGAGACCTGTCTTTTCCTATTCATATTAATTGTAGTGTTCAATTACATGATTATGAACCATAAGCATCAAAATCTTTACATTAGACAATGTGAGTTAGGTATGGATAATAATATTCCATCTTTCTCTAACATACTCAACAATAAAATCATCATACAATCACATACAATTGTTAACAAAGATGGGGGTTACCAAAGTTACTGTGGGCTGAAGCTAATACACATTCCAGAGATAGGTAATCACACAAATCCTTTGTTGCACATTTTATTAATTTTTTTACAATAAGATTATCAATAAGAATCAAATATGTTATTGCAGAGGAACCATCCCAACAAGTTGTTACACAGACAAACCACAGGCGTGGAGGTATTAAATACATAAAAATGGCTCTAAATCATATATATATAAATATTATATATTAATTCAATATTTTAAATTATATGCAAATCACTTTCAACATCTGTGACTTTTTAGGTAGACGAAGAACAAGTGAATCAAGGATACTACCAAAACAAGCAGCCCTCACATCATAAGGTATTTCTAAAAAAAAATGAATTTCAGATTATGTAGATCTTTAAAATAACCAACTTATTTAAAATTTTACTACTTATTATCTTTTTAATATAGGTGTTTCTGTTTCTTATGCTAAGCTTGGACCACCATCTTATCAATGCTATAGTTGTAATGCAAACATGTGGTATGAAGAGAGAATTGATAAAGATAAAAAACCTGTGAATCCTACTTTTTCACTATGCTGCCAGGATGGTAAAGTCTTGCTACCGAAATTTAAAGAACCACCATTGCCATTAAAGACTCTCCTTGATTTCACAAATCCTACAACTACAAAATTTAGAGAAAAAATCAGAGTGTATAATGGGATGTTCACATTTACAACCTTTGGAGCAAGGATAGATCATTCAATAAATAATAGAAGGGGTGTGTATACATTTAGAATAAATGGTCAAAATTATCATCTAATCTATTCACCGGGTATCGAAAACCCTTTACCCAAAAAAAAATTATCATCTAATTGGGTC
>BPTQ01005620.1:0-40890 GCA_019973895.1 Chrysanthemum seticuspe | reverse complement strand
TGCATCAAGGTCTTCGACCAAACGAAGGAGTGAATCATCCACCTCTTCAACCAATAAGCGACCCATAAAAATAACCTCTAACGATAACACTAGACACACACGGACTGCGTCTTCATCAGTTAATTTACCGAACAACTCTTCATCCTCAATAACACCAAGAAGATCTAAGTTGGAAAGTTTTACCCCTAATTTTTTTGGAAATACCCTCAACTTAAATGTTAAATCCCCTGAACTATATAAATCAAAACTTGCTGTCCCAAAACGAAAGCCTGTTATAAGAGAAAACTCGGGTCAACCAAAATGTAGACTACGACCATCAAGAGTATATATAAGGAGCATGTCATAGTGACAATTATCCACAAAACCCTGTTTTTGTAAAACATAATCTAACATATGTGGTTCATGGTAAAAAAAGAACATATCCAGCCACCCTCCAAAACAGGTTGTCCTAAACAATTTCCTTCTAGTATGATTCAACTTTTCTTTAATTATTGAAAAGTATTTCAATTTGCTCCTAACGATGACATTGGCTTCGTATTCCTTAGAAGAAAAAAAAATCAAGTTAACAACAATTAATAAGTATCTTATGACAACTACAATCAATAAAAAAAGGTATACTGACATCCTAATACGGCAATCATATTTAACAAATGAAGTATTTGTATCATACTCACACCAAATAAACAATTACCCAATTTTAGACAACTTTTTAAACATTTGAATGAGGCTCAGATCTGTATAAATCAACAGTTTACAAAACATCAGGATATAACCGCCATGGCTGCAATAGTATAAACTATAGAATTGCCATGCCAAGATACGGAATATCGCATCACTTGCATGATTTAATAAGATACATGTCGTCACAGCCTCATACACACACACAAACCTTATATATACATGCTTCTGTTTATTGTCTTACCAACTCACAGGCTATCGCCAAAGGCCCGCACCAGGGGATTTGCTAGATTGTTGAACAAACATAATTATAGTTTCCCTAGATTCTTGAAAAAAGTTAAGGAACAATATGATATAGTTTCGGATTCAAACGAAAGTTGAACATACCAATGTGGCCGTGTTATTTTGTAGGTGTGTATGGAATTTCAACTTAGTGAACCCTTCTGAATCCCCCTACAGTACCTTTTGTCGTTTCAACTTCCTTTGGGCAAAGGCCTGCACCAGGCGGATTGCTAGATCGTTGAAAAAACAAAAGGAACTGTATGGGAATTAAGATTGGGAAACTATGCTGAAATCCCCTACTCATGTACAAAGTAACGTGGCCACCTAGAAACGTTCTACTTCCCTTTTAATCCACAAGTATATCATATTGATCCTTAACTTTTTTTAACAACCTATCAAAAGTGTATAACAAGTATATCAGACTCATATAAACTTCCAAACTGAGTGTGCATTATGATATGCATTAGCAAGGCTCAGATCTGTAAAAAAGTTGGATAAGCACCGGAACATCAGGATATAACCGCCATGGCTACAAAATAATGTAATACAATTGCCATGCCAACGTACGGTAAATCACATCATTTGCATATCAAATAAGATAATCGTCATCAAAGCCTCTTGCATATCACAAATACACACTTGTGGACAAAAGGAAATGTATGGGAACTGAAAAGGGTTAATTATGTTTTTTAAAATCATAATTATAGTTTTGCTAGATTGTTAAAAAAAGTTAAAGAACAATTTGATATAGTTGCGGATTCAAACAGAAGTTGAACATACCAATGTGGCCGCGTTACTTTGTACATGTGTATGGAATTTCAACGTAGTGATCCCTTCTGAATTCCCCTACAGTACCTTTTGTCGTTTCAACTCCCTTTGAGCAAAGGCCTGCACCAGGCAGATTGCTAGATTGTTGAAAAAACAAAAGGCACTGTTTGGGAATTCAGAATGGGTAACTATGCTGAAATTCCCTACGCATATACAAAGTAACGTGGCCACCTAGAAATGTTCTACTTCCCTTTTAATCCACAAGTATATCAAATTGATCCTTAAATTTTTTTAACAACCTATCAAAAGTGTATAACAAGTATATCAGACTCATATAAACTTCCAAACTGAGTGTGCATTCTGATATGCATTAGCAAGGCTCAGATCTGTAAAAAAGTTGGATAAACACCGGAATATCAGGATATAACCGCCATGGCTGCAAAATAATGTAATAAAATTGCCATGCCAACATACGGTAAATCACATCATTTGCGTATCAAATAAGCTAATCTGTCATCACAGCCTCTTGCATAACACAAATACACACATGTGGCCCAAAATAAACCAACTACTTCAAAAAATTACCTATGTAAAGGAGTTGGTTAACAAAGTTGCTTGTCAATATGTTATAAACAAGTGGATAAACGTTAGTACTTTGAACCTCCACTCGAAATCCCATCGCCATCTCAAAACCCATTGCTATGACAGTGACATAGGAATGGGTTTTCGAGGGGAAGCTCAAAGTACCAACGTCTTTTCTACAATTCGTGGATTCTAGAAAAGCATTTGAGTTGGATAATCATGGAGTGTGGCGTGTCATGAACAATACACACTATCGTGATCATTGAGATATTCAAAGACAATTTGAATGTAGGAAGTTGCGTATGGCCACATTGTTACTTTCAACTTGACTTTGAATCCACAAGTATATCATATTTTTCCTTTTTGTTAAGTAACTCCTTTACATATATAAACTATTTTTTTTAAATCTATCAACAGTCTATAACAATTATATGACACTCATATAAAGTAACAAAAGATCAAAATATGATAAAATTAACTTCCCTAAATGCCCCATGGGCAACAATCGCCTTTGACGATGGTCTAAAACTCCTCCATATACTTGTTTGTTCACCTGCAATCCAGGTTTGCTGATTGAATAGCATGTCAGATCTAGGTTGATTTATGAATCACACAAATGATCCCAGGTCTGACATGCCATTCAATCAACAAAGTTGAATTGTAAGTAAACAAACTATCTGCATTTGGTTAACTTGGCTGCATCTAAGATATAACCGCCATGGCTGCAAACAGTAATGAATAATCAAAGATGGATGAACGACACCATATTAAGTTTATTTTGCTACTCAGAGGTGGTTCCGTACATCCATCTTTGATCATTCATATGTTTGTTTCGTAACTGAAGAGTACAATTACCTTTTCTTAACAGAATACGGAGGCTCAGATCTGTATAAATCAATAGTTTACACAACATCAGGATACAACCGCCATGGCTGCAATACTATAGAATTTCCACGCCATGAAACGGAATATCGCATCATTTGCATGATGTAATAAGATACTTGTCATCACAGCCTCTTACAAATTAACAGCATATATACGTAATGGAATTGTTTGAAAAAGTTACATGTTTAGTTTAACACACTTCTTATCCATGGAAAGTATATACTCACATACATGATACAAATCTTCGAGCGAATCATGGTTCATTGGGACGGGCGTCTGCTAGGGAGAAATGATTATATACTCTCACAGAAAATATATATTCATGTGTTGCCAGAGGATGCCAACCACAATGAAACATGATTGACCCGAAGATGTTAATCATCTATGTGAGTATACCAATCAGGAGTTTCTATTTATATGCATTAGCAAGGCTCAGATCTGTAAAAGGTTTGATAAACACAAAAACATCAGGATATAACCGCCGTGGCTGCAAAATAATGTATTAAAATTGCCATGGCAACATACGGTAAATCACATCATTTGCATATCAAATAAGATAATCATCATCACAGCCTCTTACATGTACTAAATATTTGTCATCACAGCCTCATACATATCACAAATACACAAAACACACCTATTAAGGTTATAATAAGCGGTGTATCTGAACTAGCAGTGGTTTCTTCTGAACTAGCAGTGGTTGTTGACTAAACGTTAATCAATCTAAACTTCCAAGAGTGCCTAAACCCTTATATTTTGGGGGATTAACGGTAGCTTACAGTTATCTAGGGTTGGCCAGAGCAGGTATTCATGGTGGCTTACAGTTATCTTAAGAGAAGAAAAATAGTCACAGTGTTTTATTAGATAACTAAATGCTTAATAAATAGGCAAAAGTTGCCCAATAAATCAGCTATGTAAGTACAAGGTGGGCCCATGTGAACTATATAGGAGAGGTTCCACCTGCACCACATTTATTGACATATTAAGGGTAATAAATTTTCAAACTTACCCACCTTATATGTGTGAATTTAAATTCAAGTGGTGTTGCTAAATAGGTTACAAAATTCTATCAAAAATGTCTAAAAAAGACTTCAGCCAACAATTTCCGGAACAAAAAGACTTCGGCCAAAAATTTCTGGAACAACAAGATGTTGGCCAATAAATTGATGAAGAACAACTTTTAATACAAATGGAGGAGGCTACTATTAAGGAGGAAGAAGAAAGGGAGATAGCAGAAAGAAAATCTGCACTTAAGGAGGAAGCCGAAAGGGAGCGACTTATGCTCCAAGATGAAGAAGTGTTGTTAGAGATGGAGGAAGCTGCTCGTATGGATCGAGCTGAAAGCGAAGAACAGGAACGTCGGGACAGAGAATTCAATGCATTGTATGCAGAGTGGGATGAGAGCATATTTGAAGGTTGCTCTAATTATCTTTACGACGATGGTTACGACTCTAACAACTCTCAAACTTGGGATCACCCGGATTATATTTAGTTGTGTCGCAGTTTAATTTTTAGTGTATTTTGTTTCGTTAACCCAACCAGTTTGCACCATCATTACAGTGCTTTATTCACTTAGTACCACTTATCTTACAGTGGTGTAGTCACTTAGTCTACAACAACATCCATCATTTTGTTTCTCAAACTTAATAAGTAGCAACAAATCAGCCTCCTACCAGAAGAACAATTAATCACCCAATACGTTACCAGTTATCTTACACTGCTTTATTCACATCCATCATTTGTTTCACAAACTTAACAAAAATAATTAATCACCCAATACGTTAACTACTTAAAATATTAACCCTAAAATATCGAAACCCAAAATCAAACAAGAACAATTACCGTAACCCTATATCAATACGACACCAACTTAAAAAGTTAACCCTAAATTAGCGAAACCCTAAATTACCGATACCCAATAAATAACCGAAACCCTAAATTAGCGAAACCCTAAATTAACAAAACCATAAATTAATAGATGAAATACGAAAAATTAAACGCCCAAATAGCGAAACCCTTAATCAAAAACAAAATTACTTACCCTAGCCCAAATCGTTTTTCTTATAGACATTAGATCGGAGAGTGTCGTGGCGATGTAGTGGTCAGAGAAGTGTGTTATCTGTTGATGAGAAGTGTGTTGAGGAAGATTGTGTTGATAAGAAGTGTGGTGGTATGAAATAAGAAGTGTGTTGAGGAAGATTGTATTTGTATATATAAAGTGTATAAATGTATAAAGGTTATAAAATTATTTATACGCTTTTTAATTTTCTTTATACATTGAATGCATTGTATACTTTATATACATCATAAGTTGCCCAAAAGTACAAACGTGTGGGACCCAGTTGCCCAAGATTTATGTATTTTTTAATAATAAAATAAGACCATACTTTTTTACTAAAAGACAAAAAGTGTCAATTGCCCAACATTGAAAGTCAAAGTTGCCCAACTAAAGATCTAGTACACTTGTACTAGGTAAGTACAAGGTGGCCCCACAAAATGGGACACATGTAATTTATTTAGGATAGTTGCCCAAATATTGAGTTGGGAGAGTTGCCCATGGGGCATTATGAGAAGTGAAAAAAAAGTGGGGCATTTGGGGTAAATTAGTTGGGCAACTGGGCCATTTAGAGAATTTGCCCTTTTTATAATCCGCTTTTTTATCAAGGTTCTAGAAAGTGTGAACCGTGGCGTGACGTGTGTTGGAAAATTTAGTGCACTTGTAGGATTAGTTCACACCTTGTAATGGGTTAGGAGGTACGGAGTGTACACCCATAAGGTCCATGAACACCCTGACTCTTGTAGTGGTTTGTATTGGTAGTGCTAGTGGAAAGTACCGCTTGTGGAAAGTATTGCTTGTGGAAAGTACTGCTTGTGGTTTCCACTGATAGGCAGTGTTTCCACTGATAAGCAGTGTTTCCACTGCAGCTTATGTTTCCACTGAAACTTGTGGATTCCACTGAAGCTTGTGGATTCCACTGAAGCAGTGTATCCACTGATAGCACTATGAAAGTACTGATGAAAGTACTGCTTGTAACGGTTTTGACCTATTCAAGTGGCAGTTTCAACTGCTTAATGACCACGTTTAATTGGTCATGTAACCACTAACGGATATAATGGGGATAATTATGAGGCTATTAATGGGCCGATTAATACTCATAATTCCATTTGATTAGCTTAGAGTAAACTCCTATAAATAGGAGATCTAATTATGCATGAAACATATACAGAAAACACTAAACACTTATAAGCGCAAGGGTTATTGAATTGTGCCTAATTCCATAACTGCATTTGGTCTTATCCCAAGTAGATATTCGTGCAACCCAGGCATTAGGGTCGAATAGTTTACTTTGGAAAGTGATCACACGATTCCAAGTGATATCCGGTAACCACCTAGTGTTATTGCTACTGTCATTGATTGTTGATTCGCTCCGAACGGTCTATCTTTTATTAGTCAACCACTTGTGAATGGTCAACCATAAAAGTCAAACAGCTCAGAACAAAATGCAATTATCCAGGAGAGTTTAGTGTTTCCCCGGGTCGTTAAGTCCCAACGAGCTGTACGATTGAATAGCTAAACGCGTAGTGATCGGGTGAAATTGAACAGGAAAGGGGGTATGATTGATTACACTAAGGAAATTAAATCTAATCAAGACTTTGAAGTCATTTTAATTCTATATTTAAAATCGTTTAACGATTAAAACCTAAAAATGATCTAAAATCACTTTTACTCTAAAAATGCAATTTAAAACTTTATTATGATTTAAAACTAATTTTTAGGATTTTTCTTGATTTATTTTGAATTAAAAACTAATTTTGAACATTTAAAATATAGCTTAAAATGCTAAAAATTAGGAAAATATACAAGAAAATTACAAAACTATTTTTCAAAAATCAAATTTAACTAAAAAGATTTTTCAAAACTGGAATCACATTTTTTTTGACTTTTTCTCTATTTATTATGAATTTAATACTATTTAAAACTAATTAAATTGCTAAAAATTACTATTTAAACTAGGAAAATTATGGAAAAATATTTTTTTGGCTTTTTATATTTATCTTAATCTAGGAAAATTTAAAACTTATTTTTCTGAAGCTTTTCTGAATTATTTGTATTAAAAGCTATTTAAAAAGTCTTAAAAACTGATTTAAAATAAGAAAATTAGCAAACAGTGATGAAAAATTATGAAAAATTCAGGAAAAGTCTAAAATTATATTATAAATCTATAAAAAATATAAAAAACTATGCTTATGTGTGAGAAAATGAAACTGTAGTGTAACTGCCTTGTAAATAAGCTATAAAGAATAAGCTAATAAGCACTAGAAAGCACCAAATGAGCACAGAAGCTAGATTATACTAAAAATACCTAAAAGCAACTAATTCCAACTACTCCTAACCTCTAATGTGCTGAGTGGAAAGAATTTACCAATTGAACTTAGAACTGAAATCAGTTTATACTACCCCTACTTTGAGCTTAAACAACAGCTTATTTAGTGAACCAAACTGAAAACTAAAAGTGGAGAACTCAAGATCACCAAGCAAGGAACACTTGGACCAATTTTCAGACTCTAACTATGTAAACTGAACCCTATGCAAAGGCTGCAAGTTGCCTGTATACACACTCAGTATGCTGAGTGTGAGACAGAGCAAAAGCAGCTTATAGTAAAGTTGTTTTAGAGCTTATAGATATTTACTAAAATTTCACAAAAATCAGTTTCCAACTCTTGACCAACTAAAGTTAATTGTCCCAGATTTTCAACAAAATTGATCCAGAATTGAAGCTATGAAAAATCAACAAAGTTTGGTGAAAAACGGATTTTCCAATTTTTGACTTTTTTTGACAGAAATGAGATTTGACTATTATGAACTTCTAAGCTAGATTTAATGACTGAAAATGATGTTTGATGATATAATAAACCTAATGCAAGCTATTTCTATGGTTTCTAAACCTAAATGCAAAATTACACTTACTGATTCAAACAGAAATGAGAACTAGAACTGATTTCATGCAATTTTGACTTAGAGTGAAAATAGATGCAAAATAAGAACTGATATGAGTGTAATATACCTAAATGAGACTAAATCAACTGAACTATACTTAATACTAACCTCAAACACAGATGTGAACACCTGATCCAAACACACTTTCCAACTGATTTCCAACTTACTCTATCCTATACTCAATCCTAAACCTTAACAGCAATGAGATCTATATTCTAATAATAACACCCTAACAAATGCCAAATAATCACTAAAAACTTAAAGCAAAGAGTAACACAAAAAGTGAAGCAAAACAGTTATGAGTTTAGACTGAATTAGTACTCACATGAAGTCCAGCTTATTTGCAGCTTATACCATAACCAAACTACCCTATTTTAAACCAATTCCAATCCAAAACCTGCATCAACCCAAATCCATATCCATAACTGCTTAACCCAAAATTCCCCACAGTTTGACTTTGGTTGACTGAGTTACTTTTTGAGAGAATTGCACTTAAATGTTGCTGACAAATGATTTAAACAGGTTCAAAAGTCACACAGAACTGTATCCAAGCTTACTGCAATATCCAAGGTCCAATTTCTCCCCTCCTTTGACTTTTGTTGACCAGAGATAAAAATTGCTTAAAACTTAAAATTGAGCTCACTAAAAGCTACAGACAGCTTTAGTAAGCTTATTTGGATTAGAATTAGGCTACTTGGAGCTTGAGCTTTAGCAAATTTAAAACTGATTTTATGACAGAAAATGTAAAAACATGAAACTTTGATAAAACCTTGAATTAATACTTGAAAGTAAATTACAATGACTAAATAGCTTTAGTTCAATACAGGAAAACTTAAGATTACAGTTTTAGAAACTAATTAAGACAATTAAATTAAAAACGACATACAAGAAAATTAAAAACTAAAAAACTACTCCTTTCTCTAGCTTCTCTTCCCTCTATTTATCAACAAAAGTCTTCCCACTTGTGTTCTGAGCATTTCCCACTTCTTATCTGGGCCATTGGATTATTAGAGTGGATTTAAGCCGTTGATGGCATTTTTGGCGCCAAAATGATATTTGCCAACTGGGCTTGATTGAGTGCACGGGAGGAGAAGCATTTAATGCGTCTTGTTTTGTTAGGTGAGGTGGAGTGATAAGGGTGGTGGTATGCGAGCTGGAGGTATGGTCTTGGAGCTGGAATTGCAGAGGGTGGGTGAAGGAGGTGAAGTGGAGGGAAACGAGGGGCTGGGTTTGACCGAGTGTTTGACTGGGAGATATTAATAACGGGGGGGGGGGGGGGGGGTTCAAGTAGGGGGTTCACGGGGTTTTATTTGGCAGGGGGTTCAAGGGGTTTAGTGGACTTGGTTTTGGGTTTTAATAAAACAAAGGGCCAAAATTGCAATTCCACAAAAACCAAGGGACCGAAACTGTAATTATCCAATATTCATCATAGGGACCAATTATGACAAGTTTAATTTTCCCAAGGACCAAAAATAATAATTTTCAAATTAAAAATGTCCCGGGGTAATTTCTGTCAATCTTTGAAATTTCAGGGACTAAAGTTGCCATTTTGCAAAATTGAATTTTATAAGGCTAATTTTGACAACTTAAAAATTCCTGAGGGCCTTTTATGAAAAATTACATGTTTTGAATAACCAGGGACTAGATTTTGACAATTATTGCATAAAATACAGTCTAAATATTTTTTCTGTCTTTTTGAGACTTTTCAAAGTGTTTTTGACTGTTTTTGCAGTGCAGATGGAATAAAAATGATGAGTATTTAGACACTCATCAATCCCCCACACTAAAACATTGCTAGTCCCTAGCAATCTTTTGAGAAAACTTAATGGATTTGAATCTCTTTACCAAAAGCCATTACTTCTGGAGTAGCCAATTGTTTCAGTTCAAGTAAGAACGTTGGTACAATGATAACCAAATGATTTTGAGCAAATCACCAGCTTTCAACGGTTTTGATTTGTCTTTACCAGAAGCCGTTTGCTTCTGGACTAGCCAACTCTTAGATAAAATATCTTTGGTGAGTCGATTACCAATTATGGTTTTCCAACTGCCTTTACCACAAGCCATAAACTTGCGTGCTAGCCAACTCTTCACTAATTAAAGATATGGTGAGTCGAATACCATACAATTTTGGGCAAATTGCAAGCCGTCAACGGATTTGAGATATCTTTACCAAGAGCCGTTTGCTCCTGGATTAGCCAATCCTTTTGTTTATTAGACATGGCGGACTGATAACCGTAAGCTGGGTAAGTGCAAAACACTTACTCCAAAAAAAAAATTTTGGCCAAAAATGGGGGAATTGGGTGGTATAATTACATGATAAAATTCGTGAGAATTCCCCCCCACACTAGAAATGAATATTGCCCTCAATATTCAAAGTACTGGCGGTTATGCCGAAACATAGAACGTAAAAGGAAAATACTACGGCCATTATTTGAATTTTTTTTTTTTTTTTTTTTTTTTTTTTTTTTTTTGAAACTTATATACAACAGCGGGGGGCAACTCCCCCACACTAGGGTGGTAGAAAATAGAAAGAAGTCAGAAATATGGGTGATAACCCATATAGTGTGCTACTGTTTTTGATTTCCGAGTCGCTAGCTTGACTCGATCCCCACATTCATTGGTTCATGGGGAAAGTTTGTAGATCCTGGACAACCACTGGTGGAATGTTCTCTCCAAAATAGTGCTTCAATCGATGACCATTCACTTTAAAATTTGGACCATCGGGTTGAGATAACTCAATGGTTCCATAAGGAAATACTTTAGTGATGGTGAATGGTCCAGACCAGCGGGATTTTAGTTTTCCTGAGAAAATCTTCAATCTTGAATTGAAAAGAAGGACTCGATCACCGACGTTGAAAACGCGGTTCTTGATTTTGGAGTCATGAATCTTCTTTGTCTTTTCTTTGTAGATCAGAGAGTTCTCGTATGCTTGATCACGGAGTTCATTTAATTCATTCATTTGAACTTTCCGGTGATCACCAGCTGTCTGAATATCGAAGTTGGCATGTTTCAAGGCCCAGTATGCTTTGTGCTCAAGCTCAATCGGCAGATGACACGCCTTTCCGTACACTAGCTTGTATGGAGTACACCCGATGGGTGTTTTATAAGCTGTACGGAAGGCCCAGAGTGCGTCATCTAGCTTATCCGACCAAGAGGCACGGTTTTCGCCTACTGTCCTCTCCAGAATTCTTTTAATCCCTCGGTTGGAAACTTCCACTTTCCCACTTGTTTGGGGGTGGTACGCAGTAGAGAGAAGGTGAGTTACACCATACTTTTGCATGACTCTATCAAACTGGTCATTGCAGAAATGCGTACCACGATCACTGATTATAGCTCGTGGAGTTCCAAACCTAGCAAAAAGAGATTTTAAGAATTTCACAACAACTCGGGCATCGTTGGTAGGCAAAGCTTTCGCTTCAACCCATTTTGACAAATAGTCAACGGCCACGAGTATGTATTTATTTCCTCGAGATGAAGGAAATGGCCCCATAAAGTCAATGCCCCAGATGTCAAAATCTCACACACTTGAATGGCGTTTTGCGGCATTTCATTTCTTTGTGAGATATTTCCGTGACGTTGACAAGCGTCACATGTTTTGACAAATTCGTGGGCATCTTTGTAAATCGTGGGCCAATAAAATCCGGAATCAAACACCTTCTTGGCAGTGTAGTTGGGGCTATGATGTCCCCTAGTAGGTCCAGAATGGCAAGCCTTGATAATGTCATTGGCTTCCTGACCATACACACATCGCCTGATGACTTGATCCGCGCAAATTTTGAATAAGTAGGGGTCGTCCCAGAAGTAATGTTTTACATCTTTAAAGAATTTGTTTTTATGTTGGGACGACATCCCTTTCACCACAAAGTTACCCGCATGGTAATTTGCAAAGTCAGCAAACCATGGGGTAGAAGAGTCTCCACGAAAAGAAACCACATTGAGTGTTTCGAGAGGAAATGTTTCGTTTATTTCCTTTTTCTCGAACACATCCTGGTGAGGGTTTTCTAGACGGGACAGATGATCAGCAGCCAGGTTCTCAGCTCCTTTTTTATCACGTATAATGATATCAAATTCTTGCAGGAGGAGAACCCAACGGAGCAATCTCGGCTTTGCATCTTGTTTTGCAAAGAGATATTTGAGAGCCGAGTGATCCATATACACCACGCATTTGGTCAAGATTAGGTATGGTCGAAACTTCTCAAACGCATACACCATAGCTAATAATTCTTTTTCTGTAGTGGTGTAATGGGTTTGAGCTTCAGTCATAGTCTTACTCGCGTAGTGGATAGGCTGAAAATGCTTTGTTTTACGTTGCCCCAGGACTGCACCGATAGCAAAATCACTTGCATCGCACATGAGTTCAAAGGGTAAATCCCAGTCGGGGGCAACGAGAATGGGTGCTTCCGTAAGCTTTTTCTTTAATGTTTCAAAAGCTTCGATGCATTCAGGTGAGAAGATAAAAGGAGCATCCTTCTCAAGGAGATGAGTCATAGGCCGAGCGATTTTAGAAAAATCTTGTATGAATCTGCGATAAAAACCGGCATGACCTAAAAAACTCCTAATACCTTTGACGGTAGTAGGATGAGGCAATTTGGTAATGACATCCACTTTCGCTTTGTCAACCTCAATCCCGTTTTTTGAAATCTTATGGCCTAGGACAATTCCTTCCTTGACTATAAAATGGCTCTTCTCCCAATTTAGACAAAGATTGGTGTCTTCACACCGTTTTAGCATTTTTTTCTAAATGGGAGAGACATGTTTGAAATGAGTCCCCAATGACCGAGAAGTCATCCATAAACACCTCCATTGTTTTCCCAATCATGTCGTGGAAAATTGCCATCATACAACGTTGGACGTGCCAGGAGCGTTACATAGGCCAAAAGGCATACGTCTGTAGGCAAAAGTTCCGTATGGGCAGGTGAATGTGGTATTTTCTTGATCCTGTGGATCAATGGGGATCTGAAAATACCCCGAGAAACCATCTAGGAAACAATAGTATTCATTTCCTGCTAGTCTCTCAAGCATCTGATCCATGAAGGGTAGAGGAAAATGGTCTTTACGGGTGGCTTCGTTTAACTTGCGATAGTCAATACACACACGCCATCCCGTAACCAATCGAGTTTGAATTAACTCGTTTTCTTCATTTGTGACAACAGTTATGCCACCTTTTTTTGGAACACAATGGATGGGACTGACCCAAGGACTATCAGAGATCGGGTAAATTAGACCGGCATCAAGAAGTTTGAGAACCTCCTGTTTGATAACTTCATGAATCTTAGGATTCACCCTTCTCTGATGTTGGACTGCTGGTTTGAAATCATCCTCCAATAAAATCTTGTGCGTACAAAATTCAGGGTTAATACCCTTGATGTCGGAGAGTCTCCAAGCAATTGCTTGCTTGTGCAACTTCAAAACCTTTATGAGAGCAGTCTTCTCCTCCTCAGTTAAGTCCTTAGCAATTATGACGGGTAACTTATCATCACCCTCCAAGAATGCATACTCGAGATGAGGAGGTAGGTCCTTAAGTTCAACCTCGGAGGGAGTGACGGTAATGGATCTTCATTTAACAATTGCTCAAGATAAAGGATATCTCCCTCCGAATCATAAACACCATCATCAATTCTCGGCGGAATCGATTCATCATTAGCAAGAAACTCATCGATGTCTTCTAAAAAGAAGTCACCTCCCTCAAACGGAGTAAGAGAGGGGGAAGAATCGGCAATAATTGGTTGAGAAGATGTGGTGGGATCCCCACTCACAGAATTATGAAAATAACCAATAAACTCTTGAGAGTACTCCTCTGAAGCAATATCAATTACATCGATTCGATTAACCGATTCAGCATCATAGTTTGAGGAGTACCTCGAAGTTTGATCAAGGTTAAAGGTGACAGCTTCATTACCCACCCTTAATGTGATTTCTTGCTCAAATACATCAATGAGAGCACGACCCGTTCTCAGGAATCCTCGTCCAACAATGAGGGGAACCCGATGATCGGCATGGAAGTCAACAACCACAAAGTCAGCTGGAAAATGGAACTTTCCTACTTTCACGAATACATCCCCGGCAGCGGCGCCAAAATTTGATTCGCTCTGAACGGTCTATCTTTTATTAGTCAACCACTTGTGAATGGTCAACCATAAAAGTCAAACAGCTCAGAACAAAATGCAATTATCCAGGAGAGTTTAGTGTTTCCCCGGGTCGTTTAGTCCCAACGAGCTGTACGATTGAATAGCTAAACGCGTAGTGATCGGGTAAAATTGAACAGGAAAGGGGGTATGATTGATTACACTAAGGAAATTAAATCTAATCAAGACTTTGAAGTCATTTTAATTCTATATTTAAAATCGTTTAATGATTAAAACCTAAAAATGATCTAAAATCACTTTTACTCTAAAAATGCAATTTAAAACTTTATTATGATTTAAAACTAATTTTTAGGATTTTTCTTGATTTATTTTGAATTAAAAACTAATTTTGAACATTTAAAATATAGCTTAAAATGCTAAAAATTAGGAAAATATGCAAGAAAATTACAAAACTATTTTTCAAAAATCAAATTTAACTAAAAAGATTTTTCAAAACTGGAATCACATTTTTTTTGACTTTTTCTCTATTTATTATGAATTTAATACTATTTAAAACTAATTAAATTGCTAAAAATTACTATTTAAACTAGGAAAATTATGGAAAAAATATTTTTTTCGGCTTTTTATATTTATCTTAATCTAGGAAAGTTGAAAACTTATTTTTCTGAAGCTTTTCTGAATTATTTGTATTAAAAGCTATTTAAAAAGTCTTAAAAACTGATTTAAAATAAGAAAATTAGCAAACAGTGATGAAAAATTATGAAAAATTCAAGAAAAGTCTAAAATTATATTATAAATCTATAAAAAAATATAAAATTATGCTTATGTGTGAGAAAATGAAATTGTAGTGTAACTGCCTTGTAAATAAGCTATAAAGAATAAGCTAATAAGCACTAGAAAGCACCAAATGAGCACAGAAGCTAGATTATACTAAAAATACCTAAAAGCAACTAATTCCAACTACTCCTAACCTCTAATGTGCTGAGTGGAAAGAATTTACCAATTGAACTTAGAACTGAAATCAGTTTATACTACCCCTACTTTGAGCTTAAACAACAGCTTATTTAGTGAACCAAACTGAAAACTAAAAGTGGAGAACTCAAGATCACCAAGCAAGGAACACTTGGACCAATTTTCAGACTCTAACTATGTAAACTGAACCCTATGCAAAGGCTGCAAGTTGCCTGTATACACACTCAGTATGCTCAGTGTGAGACAGAGCAAAAGCAGCTTATAGAAAAGCTGATTTAGAGCTTATAGATATTTACTAAAATTTCACAAAAATCAGTTTCCAACTCTTGACCAACTGAAGTTAATTGTCCCAGATTTTCAACAAAATTGATCCAGAATTGAAGCTATGAAAAATCAACAAAGTTTGGTGAAAAACGGATTTTCCAACTTTTGACTTTTTTTAACAGAAATGAGATTTGACTATTATGAACTTCTAAGCTAGATTTAATGACTAAAAATGATGTTTGATGATATAATAAACCTAATGCAAGCTATTTCTATGGTTTCTAAACCTAAATGCAAAATTACACTTATTGATTCAAACAGAAATGAGAACTAGAACTGATTTCATGCAATTTTGACTTAGAGTGAAAATAGATGCAAAATAAGAACTGATATGAGTGTAATATACCTAAATGAGACTAAATCAACTGAACTATACTTAATACTAACCTCAAACACAGATGTGAACACCTGATCCAAACACACTTTCCAACTGATTTCCAACTTACTCTATCCTATACTCAATCCTAAACCTTAACAGCAATGAGATCTATATTCTAATAATAACACCCTAACAAATGCCAAATAATCACTAAAAACTTAAAGCAAAGAGTAACACAAAAAGTGAAGCAAAACAGTTATGAGTTTAGACTGAATTAGTACTCACATGAAGTCCAGCTTATTTGCAGCTTATACCATAACCAAACTACCCTATTTTAAACCAATTCCAATCCAAAACCTGCATCAACCCAAATCCATATCCATAACTGCTTAACCCAAAATTCCCCACAGTTTGACTTTGGTTGACTGAGTTACTTTTTGAGAGAATTGCACTTAAATGTTGCTGACAAATGATTTAAACAGGTTCAAAAGTCACACAGAACTGTATCCAAGCTTACTGCAATATCCAAGGTCCAATTTCTCCCCTCCTTTGACTTTTGTTGACCAGAGATAAAAATTGCTTAAAACTTAAAATTGAGCTCACTAAAAGCTACAGACAGCTTTAGTAAGCTTATTTGGATTAGAATTAGGCTACTTGGAGCTTGAGCTTTAGCAAATTTAAAACTGATTTTATGACAGAAAATGTAAAAACATGAAACTTTGATAAAACCTTGAATTAATACTTGAAAGTAAATTACAATGACTAAATAGCTTTAGTTCAATACAGGAAAACTTAAAATTACAGTTTTAGAAACTAATTAAGACAATTAAATTAAAAACGACATACAAGAAAATTAAAAACTAAAAAACTACTCCTTTCTCTAGCTTCTCTTCCCTCTATTTATCAACAAAAGTCTTCCCACTTGTGTTCTGAGCATTTCCCACTTCTTTTCTGGGCCATTGGATTATTAGAGTGGATTTAAGCCGTTGATGGCATTTTTGGCGCCAAAACGATATTTGCCAACTGGGCTTGATTGAGTGCACGGGAGGAGAAGCATTTAATGCGTCTTGTTTTGTTAGGTGAGGTGGAGTGATAAGGTGGGTGGTATGCGAGCTGGAGGTATGGTCTTGGAGCTGGAATTGGAGAGGGTGGGTGAAGGAGGTGAAGTGGAGGGAAACAAGGGGCTGGGTTTGACCGAGTGTTTGACTGGGAGATATTAATAACGGGGGGGGGGGGGGGTTCAAGTAGGGGGTTCACGGGGTTTTATTTGTCAGGGGGTTCAAGGGGTTTAGTGGACTTGGTTTTGGGTTTTAATAAAACAAAGGGCCAAAATTGCAATTCCACAAAAACCAAGGGACCGAAACTGTAATTATCCAATATTCATCATAGGGACCAATTATGACAAGTTTAATTTTCCCAAGGACCAAAAATAATAATTTTCAAATTAAAAATGTCCCGGGGTAATTTCTGTCAATCTTTGAAATTTCAGGGACTAAAGTTGCCATTTTGCAAAATTGAATTTTATAAGGCTAATTTTGACAACTTAAAAATTCCTGAGGGCCTTTTATGAAAAATTACATGTTTTGAATAACCAGGGACTAGATTTAGACAATTATTGCATAAAATACAGTCTAAATATTTTTTCTGTCTTTTTGAGACTTTTCAAAGTGTTTTTGACTGTTTTTGCAGTGCAGATGGAATAAAAATGATGAGTATTTAGACACTCATCAATTGTCTTAACCCTGTTCTGGGAGATACACTCCAACAATCAAAGTAAACTATTTTGTGATAATCAATGGCAACTGCGGCAATGAAACACATGGCTTCAAACTTTGCTAAGCTGGATAAGTTTGAAGGGGTGGACTTTAGGAGGTGGCAGAAGAAGATGCACTTCTTGCTGTCAAGCATGAGTGTGGTTTATGTGCTGAGTACTCCAATTCCTGATGATGGGGATGATGCTACGGTTGAGCAGATCAGGAGGAGGAGCAAGTGGGAGAATGATGACTACATATGCAGAGGTCTTATTCTGAATGGTATGTCTGATTCTTTGTTTGATATTTATCAGAACTTTGAATCTTCCAAAGAACTGTGGGATTCCTTGGATGCCAAATATATGGCTGAGGATGCATCAAGTAAGAAGTTTCTTGTTAGTAATTTCACAAATTACAAAATGACTGATTCAAGACCAGTTATGGAACAATACAATGAACTTCTTGGAATACTTGGAAGGTTTACACAATAGAATATGTTAGGATCGTTTCTATGGTAGATTTGGTGAATCGGGAGGTCGGGGAAGATGAAAGAACATCATCTTCATGTTAGAGAGAGAAAGTAGAGAGAGAAGGGAAACTAGTATGTGTTTATTGATAAGGAAAGGTGAATTACACAAATGAGTCTCACCCCTCCATGGAAGTATGGAGGGGTATATATAGCTAAACACTTACAACTATGGCTATATGACATAACAAGCCCATGTGTTTTAGCTAACAAGGATAGAAATTATAATCCCGTCAATGTCGTTCCATTTACGAGTTAGGAGCGATTCCAACAATCTTCCCCCAATGGGACGACATAAGGGATTACTTACAACATTTACTACAAATATAGAAAACAAATAAAGAAAGGTCTTCATAAGCTCTTCAAGTGCTGAGGATGATGAAAGTTTACGCTCTTTGTCTTCTTCTAGTACCTTGACTTGAGAACCGTTTTCTTCAATTGTAGGCAAATGATGTAATATGCATAAATTGGATTAACTTCCCCCCAATTCATGCTGCATGTCTTTAGCAGCTTCTCCGTACACTTCTTTTTGGCGAAGTTTCTGAATCAGCTTCCCCCCAAACTGACAACTGTCTTCAGCAGATTTGAAACTTTGATGTAGTGAACATTTCCTCTAACTTTTGAAGTTTTCAGTACGCAGCGGAATTTGTAGATGAGCAGTAAACCACACAAGGTAAATCTGACTTGTTGCGGAAAATCCGTTCGGGGGTAACATGCAAGAAATCAACAAGATCTTCTCACGTATGTAGATGTTTCACACCAAATAGACCACGAAAGACGAAATGAAACGACTTCCCCCTGAATGTTGCGGTCTATCGGAATAGTAGTTACCGGTTAATCTGCAATTACTCGATAAAATGACCATGTGTAAGGCATCATAACATCCTATTTAGGTAATCTTCACACACGGTAACTCTGTGAAAGTGAGACGATAACACCAAAGTGAGACGTTTGAACCACAAATCGTCTCATTTCTTCCCCCTGATTGAAGAAATTCATGAAAGGAAACGGGTTTTCGAAAAAAATCCAAAAACATCAAAGAAGCAAGGAACACCTATACTCTCTTCCCCCCGATGTTTTCAACGAATCAGAATCATACACCACGTATGTTGATGATGAATTTGGAGACATCGAAACCATGTATGTTCAATTAATCGAACAAGTGTGAAGTACCATAAATATCTTGTGAGAATCAGCTGCTGATAAAAACTTCTCTACTCATGTATACTCTTCTCAGCTAACTCTTTACCGACCCCATTATCATTCTGACGGCTTTTTGTAGTGACTACTGATGGAGAAAACCCAATATGATGAACTTGAGACTGAAGTAAAATAACCCGAACTTGTGACTTAAACTTGCACTATTGTCAGACGAAGAACCCTTTTTCTTAACACCATCGAAAAAAGGTAAACTTAAAGTTTCTCAAATTATCCACACCTTAGTGTGACACTTGAGCACAACAACGTAACTCCTTAAAAGTGATAGTTATAAGCTGTGAGCACAACAACGTAACTCCTTACATCAGGTTCAACTAGATAACTTAAGTCTTTGTCATTCGTAACGGCTAAAGCTCGAACAAGGATCTCAAAGAATCATGCATCCAACCAACCCCGATATCTTCAAGATACTAAGTACACGCACCCGTGATATCTCACTTCAACCTCAAATAAATAATAATGAATTCGCGCCGTAGTCACATCTTGCGGTTACATGCCCAAAACTAGCCTTCATTTAACGGTTAAAATAAACTTTGATAATGGTTTTTCCCGATCTTGTCAAAAAATAATTGTATCCCCGTGAAAAATTTGTAACACCAAAATACCACTCGTGATGTAACCCAATCCATTCGTTGTATTATCCATTTATTCCAAAAAAAATACTAATAAAATTGTCCAGCCCAATAAACGGATAACAAACAAGCAAGCCCAAAATAGTTTTGAGGTTTAGTCCGGGCCCAAAGCTTAGAATCCGATCCAACATCCATCAGACCTGATCCAACTCACTACCCTAAACATACGGGTATTAAAGCACACTTAAACACATTGTCTTAACCCTAATGTGCATTCATCCGCCCCCACATATGCGTTTCTCTCCAAAAAAACGCTGACCATATCTCATATCTCAGATAAAAGAAAGCAACACAATCACTAGATCTTATCTCAAATCTCATCCTCAATCGAATACAAACCCTCACCCAGATTTTTGTTAAAGGTTATTCAAGTTCGAATCAAGAAGTCGTTGATAAAGGGCATCAAGATCCACTTGTGGGTCTCGGGTTGGTTTTAATTATGTTGATTAGCTTAACAGTCAACGAAGCTAAGAAAGAGAATAACATTTTTGTTATTAAACTTTCTTTATATTCGGATAGTATCAAAGATCTATGATGATTACCTATTCGTGTGAATAATCTTATAAAGGTTTTGAGGACACGAATAGGATAACTGAGATCTTGCTTGTCTTTTCATTTTGTATTTGACTTAGTATGAATGTTTGAGTCATGATATAACTTTTCAGTTTGATAAGTGATGAATACTTTCTCGTGTGGTGGGACTTTTGAAGTCAGATTTGCTTTTGTAACACACGAAGAGAGTAAACATAGATCTATTGATTGTTGTTGTAGTCGTGAGGAGTTGGAGATGGGATTAGGATAGTTATGTTGGATTTGTTGTTTGGATCAGGTTATAATTTATCTTCTCGATCTTTCCGTCTTATTTTTTTTATAACAATTTTGGACCAAGGAAAAGATAAGCATATCTGAGGTCGAGTGTTGTTGGTATTTGGTATTGTTATGGTCGAGTCTTATTTATCTTTACGCATAACTGCTTCTTCTTGTCATTTTTACGCATAAGGTTTTTTTTTTGAAAAAATCTTACGCGTAACTTTTTTCCTTTATGCGTAAGCACATATTCTTATGCGTAAAGCATGTTAAGCGTAAGCCTCTTGCTTATGCATAAGACAGAATTAGGCGTAAGGCTAGGCTTAGGCATAAACGCATACGCGTAACATTTCTTACGCGTAACTTCACAGCTACGCGTAACAACTCTGTAGATGGATCCTTATGCGTAAGTTTAGGGTTTTGACCCGTGTTGACTTTTTTCGGCGATGTATTTCGACCAAGAATCTGTCCAGATTCATAGTAACCCAGAAAATTGCCATAAAGGATGCACTTTTGACCCACTTTAACCACGGACATGACCAGTTTGGCCAACAAACTTTCACGGATATTTGGACAACAAAAAAATACGAGTAAAACGAAAATGAGTAAATCTGTTGTTTGTAAAACAGTTTAAGACCATTATCATTTCAGAAGACCCATACTATTTTGACCAGAAAAATACATTTAACTTGTATCAAAAACTGTTAAACAACAAAAAAATGTTAAAAGCTAACAACTTTGTTAAAAAAACAGATTTTATACACGATTTTGACAAGATAAATTCACCAAAAAATCAACCAATGATAAAATCCGACCGGGCTCTTGATACCAATGTTAGGATCGTTTCTATGGTAGATTTGGTGAATCGGGAGGTCGGGGAAGATGAAAGAACATCATCTTCATGTTAGAGAGAGAAAGTAGAGAGAGAAGGGAAACTAGTATGTGTTTATTGATAAGGAAAGGTGAATTACACAAATGAGTCTCACCCCTCCATGGAAGTATGGAGGGGTATATATAGCTAAACACTTACAACTATGGCTATATGACATAACAAGCCCATGTGTTTTAGCTAACAAGGATAGAAATTATAATCCCGTCAATGTCGTTCCATTTACGAGTTAGGAGCGATTCCAACAGAATATGCACATGGATGAGGCTATTCAAGTCTCTTTTGTTATTGATAAACTTCCTCCTTCATGGAAAGATTTCAAGCATACCTTGAAACATATGAAGGAGGAGTTAACTCTTGTTGAGTTGGGCAGTCATCTGCACATTGAGGAATCTCTCAAGGTGCAGGATAATGACAAGCCAAAGAGTAGCAATGCTACTGGTGCATCTGTTGTCAATATGGTGGAGCATAACAACTCCACCAGGTACAATGATAACAAAGGCAAACGCAAATATCATGATAACACAAAGGCATATCTTAACAAGAAGGCAACTCCTACTTGTTGGAAATGTGGCAAGACTGGTCACATTAAAAGGGACTGCAAAGGTGTTAAAATTGGTGGTAAAGCCAATGGATCAGGCACTAATGGTTCAGGGAGTGGTGGTTCAGCCAACTCACTGAAAGGTCAGAATATGTTTAATAAGTCTTTTCAGATTTATTATGTTACATATGTATCTGAATCTTTTTATGTGCAGGATGATGATGTTGCGTGGTGGGTTGACTCTGGTGCAACAGTTCATGTGTGTAAAGATAGAAGCTGGTTCAAGACTTATGAGTCACTGAATGATGGTTCTATTCTTCACATGGGAAATGAGTCAACAGCCTTGGTGCATGGTCGTGGTTGTGTAGATCTTAAGTTTAGTTCTGGAAAGATTGTAACTTTGTTTAATGTTATTCATGTTCCTGATATAAGGAAGAACTTGGTTTCAAGTAGTGTTTTGAATAATCATGGATATAAACAAGTTATTGAATCTGATAAATTTGTTCTTTCTAAATGTGGTGTTTTTATTGGTTTTGGTTATTATGTAATCAAATGTTCAGGCTTAATATTACCACTGACAGTGTTATTTCAGCTTTTGTGACCACATATGATCAGACTGATTCTACCCTTTGGCATGCTAGACTTGGTCATGTTCACTATAAAAGGATGCAAGATATGTCTAGGGATGGTTTAATCCCTGCTTTTGACATGGACACTGAAAAGTGTAAAACTTGCATGTTGACCAAGATAACCAAGAAACCCTTTCAGGGTGTTAGTCGTGAGACTAAGATCTTGGAGCTTATTCACAGTGACCTGTGTGATTTGCATGCCACTCCTTCTTTGGGAAATAAGAAGTACTTTGTGACATTTATTGATGATGCTTCTAGATTTTGTTATGTCTATCTGTTACATACCAAGGATGAAGAATTAGATAAATTCAAGGTGTTTAAAACTAAAGTTGAATTACAACTTGGGTCTTTGATCAAAAGATTAAGGACTGATAGGGGAGGTGAGTACATGGATACTTAGTACTTTCAGTCTGTTGGAATAATCCATGAAACGACTGCCCCTTATACTCCTCAGCAAAATGGTATTTCTGAAAGGAAAAACAGGGTGCTGAAGGAGATGGTTAATTCCATGTTGTCCTATTCAGGACTGAGTCAAGGGTTCTGGGGTGAAGCTATGTTAACAGCTTGCTATTTGCTAAATAGGGTTCCCAACAAAAGGAACAAGGTTACCCCTTATGAACTCTGGACTAAAAAGAAACCCAACCTGAACTATCTTAGGGTCTGGGGTTGTAGGGCTGTTGTAAGACTCCCTGATCCAAAGCAAAAGACTTTGGGTGAAAGAGGCATTGGCTGCATCTTTGTTGGATATGCTAAGCATTCCAAGGCTTTTAGGTTCTATGTTATTGAACCTAATGAATATGTTTCAATTAACTCCATTATTGAATCAAGGGATGCAGACTTTGATGAGAATAGATTCTCATCAGTCCCTATACCAAGTCAGAGGAATCCTAATGGAACTCATGACACTAGTGTATCAGAGGTCCCTGATGATGAACCATCAGTGGTCCCTGATGAGGTTGTGGTTCAACAACCTGAACCTGTGCTCAGGAAAAGCAAAAGGGTAAGGACTCCAAAATCATTTGGACCTGAGTTTCAACTGTACTTAGTTGAAGGAACAAGGGATGAGGTTTCAGACCAATACTCCTATTGCTTCATTGTTGAGGATGATCCCAAGACATTTGAAGAAGCATTGAAGTCCCAGGATATTGCTTTCTGGAAAGAAGCAATCAATGATGAGATGGATTCCATCATAGGCAACAACACTTGGGTGTTGGTTGATCTACCTCCTGGTTGCAAACCTCTGGGTTGCAAATGGATTTTCAAAAGGAAAATGAAGGTAGATGGAACTATTGAAAAGTTCAAGGCTAGACTAGTCATTCAGGGGTTTAAACAAAAGTCAGGAATAGACTATTTTGATACTTATGCCCCTGTGGCTCGTATCAGTACCATAAGACTGCTGATTGCTATGGCATCTATTCACAATCTGGTTATACATCAGATGGATGTGAAAACAGCTTTCTTGAATGGTGAATTGGAAGAGGAGGTCTATATGAACCAACCTCAGGGCTTCATCTTGCCTGGAATTGAAAACAAGGTGTGTAAACTGATTAAGTCCCTTTATGGACTGAAACAGGCACCTAAGCAATGGCATCAAAAATTTGATGAAGTGGTTTTGTCTAGTGGTTATGTTCTTAACCAAGCTGACAAATGTGTATATAGCAAATTTGATGAATCTGGTAAAGGAGTCATTATTTGTCTATATGTTGATGACATGTTGATCTTTGGCACTGACCAAAATCAGGTTGACCTGACAAAGGAATTTTTGTCATCAAGGTTCTCCATGAAAGACATGGGGGAGGCTGATGTTATCCTTGGTATAAGGATTAAACATGAAAGTAATAGGATTTCTATCTCTCAGTCTCATTATATTGAGAAGGTACTGAGGAAATTCAATTACTTTGATTGTACTCCTGTGAGTACACCTATGGATACTTGTGAGAAGCTGATGCCTAATAATGGCAAGGCTGTATCTCAACTTGAGTATTCTAGGGTAATTGGCTGCCTGATGTATGCCATGACTTGTACAAGACCTGATATTGGTTTTGCAGTGGGAAAATTGAGTAGGTATACTAGTAATCCTAGTGCTCATCACTGGCAAGCAGTTCACAGGGTACTGAAGTATTTGAAGATAACTATGGATTATAGTCTCTCATATACTGGTTACCCATCAGTGTTGGAAGGATACACTGATGCAAGTTGGATCAGTAACACTGAAGACAATTCGTCTACCAGTGGCTGGGTATTCCTACTTGGTGGAGGTGCAATTTCTTGGGCATCTAAGAAGCAAACTTGCATCACCAGTTCAACAATGAAATCTTAATTTGTGGCTCTAGCAGCTGCTGGTAAAGAAGCTGAATGGTTGAAAAACTTGCTTCTTGAGATTCCATTGTGGCCTAAACCTATAGCACCTATTTCTATCCGGTGTGATAGTGCAGCTACATTGGCTAAGGCTTATAGCCAGATGTACAATGGTAAGTCTAGACACTTAGGTGTCAGGCATAGCATGATTCTTGAGCTTATCATGAATGGGGTGGTATCTATAGAGTTTGTGAGATCTCAACAGAATTTAGCTGATCATTTGACGAAGGGTTTGGCTAGAGACTTGGTTATAAAGTATGCTAAAGGGATGGGTTTAAGTCCAACTTAGTCACTGAAGGCTAGGACACCCAACTCCCTCCTAAGGAAACTTGGGAGCTGAGTTCAATGTGGAAAGCTGAACATTCAGTGGACTGGAGCACATGTTTATTTACATCCCAAGGTTGTGCTCAGAACCTGCTGAAAGGAGGATGAAGTCTTTACTTCTCAATGGTTAATTTTCTTTGAAAAAGTGCTCGGCAGGAGCATGACTAAAGAGGAACCACCTATGTAAATGTTGAAGTTTTGCCGCTTCAGGAAGCTTTGGACTTTTAGCTTTTACAACATTTATGAATTTGGATATGGACACATGGCTTGTATAGTGTCAGGAGCATTTAAGTGTTTGAAAACTTGTGTGTATTTTATCTTCAGGTATTCAAATGGGTTGAAGGGTTCAATTCTTAGAACACCCTGATTCTCGAATATTTGAACGTGTAATTTACGAAGATGGAAATTCAATCCTCAGGACATTTTCGTTTATGCACATGTTTTGCTTGATGTTTATTTTTCATGCAAAGGAAGTGAACTAAATTTGGGGAGGATTGTTGGAAAATTTAGTGCAATTGTAGGATTAGTTCACACCTTGTAATGGGTTAGGAGGTACGGAGTGTACACCCATAAGGTCCATGAACACCCTGACTCTTGTAGTGGTTTGTATTGGTAGTGCTAGTGGAAAGTACTGCTTGTGGAAAGTATTGCTTGTGGAAAGTACTGCTTGTGGTTTCCACTGATAGGCAGTGTTTCCACTGATAAGCAGTGTTTCCACTGAAGCTTATGTTTCCACTGAAACTTGTGGATTCCACTGAAGCTTGTGGATTCCACTGAAGCAGTGTATCCACTGATAGCACTATGAAAGTACTGATGAAAGTACTGCTTGTAACGGTTTTGACCTATTCAAGTGGCAGTTTCAACTGCTTAATGACCACGTTTAATTGGTCATGTAACCACTAACGGCTATAATGGGGATAATTATGAGGCTATTAATGGGCCGATTAATACTCATAATTCCATTTGATTAGCTTAGAGTAAACTCCTATAAATAGGAGATCTGATTATGCATGAAACATATACAGAAAACACTAAACACTTATAAGCACAAGGGTTATTGAATTGTGCCTAATTCCATAACTGCATTTGGTCTTATCACAAGTAGATATTCGTGCAACCCAGGCATTAGGGTCGAATAGTTTACTTTGGAAAGTGATCACACGATTCCAAGTGATATCCGGTAACCACCTAGTGGTATTGCTACTGTCATTGATTGTCTTAACCCTGTTCTGGGAGATACACTCCAACAGCGTGGCGGTATGTTAGGTTTTATATTTTATATGCGAAGCTTTAACGTTTTTAAGGTGTGATATAAATTAGTGGCAAAAAGTGTTATACATAAAGAACTAAGTCATTAAAATATTTTTACATGTAAGTTTCTTCATTTCTTAGAAAAAAACATTTTTCATCGTAGTTGAATTAAAAAAAGCGTCACGACTCACGCATTATCATTCCTTGTCGCACATTTCAATGCCTCATGTCACGTCACGCCTTAAGCCGACGACTTGGTTTGTTGTGTAGCGTGGAGGTCACGCCTAGTGCCTTTGCGGCGCCTTTGCGTTGCCATGGCATGCCTTTTAGAACCATGGAAAAATATATCTACATTTATATTATGGAACAACGATTTCAGGCTGCGCGTTGCTGCGGAATATTTGTATACAATATACATCAGTTCATATGATGTCTTATAACTGAAAAAAACTAACATAAAGCGAATAACTGTTTATATCTATATATGATAAACATGTAATGTCGTAACATGGATACCCGGCAACATACTTTGATTCATGTGAGTTTCTTGATTAGTACCTAATGAATTTAGTATTTACTACTTAATGAAATCATTCATTCACATAAAGCTCTCAAAATGTTTATATTTACAAAAAAAGCAACTAACATTTTCCGGATTTTCTTGTCATATTAAAATGACAACTCCATTCTTACATTTGGGAACAATAAACAGACTGAAACGGCAATGTTATACTTTGTATTTATTCATGAGGTGTAAACTCTGGCTCTAATATATCCGCAGTCCTCTTCAGAATCTTCGTCAGCAACTTTGAGTACTCGATCGTTGCGGAAATTTGGTACACTATATAATCAAAAAATAAAAAAGAAGCTAAGAATAACTTGTTTGATCGCAATACCATCACAAACAATAAATTTAATTTAAATATCTCTAAAAATTTAAAGTATTAGTAAATAACTCGAAACAAACATGGTTGTTATTTAATTTAACCGTAATTTTTACCATAATTCAGAGTAACCAATTATTTTTTTTTTTTTTATTTTTTTTTTAATTTTTTTTTTCAAATATCCAGGCCACATAGAAAGATGTGGATAAGTGGCTAATCATGTTAAAAACATAAAAAGCATACACACACCAAGTTTTAGTTTTTCTAACCTACTACCTAATGCACTAACAAACTAAATGGTGCACCAATAATGATGATGATGATGATGATGATACATGATTACTCATATGGAATATATCAAACAAACAGAAAACAAATTCTTTACTAGCCAACTCACTTCGTATCTTTTGTGAACTTGATCAATAACCTTTCCTCCTACATCTCAAGACGCAACTACATGAAGATTACCTACCTAATGCATCAACAAACTAAAAGTTGCAACCACCGTGTGTCTAATTAAATTTTATTTGTATTTTCCAAACCTAATAAGATTTTATTCGCTCTAACATGCATGCTCCAAAACAAATAATCAAACAACCGCATATCAAATTAACGGCACTGCTCAGGTAGGATTCAAGGCCAATCTGCATACGTGCATATTTTTTTAAGGGGTAATTATGAAAATACATCTTTTGCTCAAGGTGTCATCACTTTTTAGGAAAAAAGTTTGGGTATTTCCAAAATAGACTTTGAGACTTGCGACTCTTTCCTTCCAATGTAAGAGTGACAAGTGTCCTGACACTTTTCAGATTCCAATCATTTTCGTACCTATGATTTTTAGTCGACTAATATCCAGCGACGTTTTAAGATTCGCGAGATTTTTTTTTTGATATATTCGAGAAAAAAGTCAAACTTTAAAAAGTAATATTTTATTCCTTTTGCTCCTTCCCAATGTCGAGCGACTTACGCGAATTAATTTGAGCGTTTTTAGGCAAATAGTACCTTTGTACTGTTATCCAATTTTTACACGACGGTAAAAATAGTTTTTACTTATCACATATATTTCCTAACCAATGAATTAGAATAACACATACATTACACCCCCATTACAAAATTTCTCCTAGAAGTCAAGAACCATCGTCTTCGCGAAATCCTGCAAAAAAAATGTTTCGTATTCGGGTATGTATTTTTATGTATAAATTGTTCGTATATTTGTTTTTCCCCTTATTTATTTGAAATTAATCATCTTTAATAGTAGTTTTGCAACAACAATTTTGTTTATTTAAGTTAGCAAAAGGTTTTAGATTGTGTTTGGGTTTGTAATTTATCTGCTGTCTGAGATGTGATTCTTTGTTGTTCTAACTTTTTGAAAATATATTTGGTAATTTTTACAAAATTGTAGTGTGAGGCTTGGATGATTGAATGCACTTTTGTTACTCATTTTATTTTTTCATTTGTAGGAATATGAGGCGAAAATCATCATCAGAAGTAAACCAAACTACTTTTCTTTAATAAAATCCAAGTTGGATAAAAATCGAAGGAAGTTGTTTCGGGCAACTTGTTTCGGTAAATGGTTGGACCTTTCTTATTTTGACCACGAAGCACATATGATAGATTATGTTTTACAAAAACAATGTTATCCGAATGAAAATCATTATGATATGCCGATTCTATATTATATTGATGACCGTCCCCTACATTTCGGTCGTCCAGAGTTTTCGGTTATCACTGGTTTTAATTTTGGAAAAGTAAGTTTTGAAAAATATGGATCTGGACACCTCAATTTTATGTCAAGGGTTTTCCCAAAACATTCAGGTTCAAAAATTACAAACTTAGATATTCTTGGTTTAATTGAGGATGAAGAGGCATTTGGTATCATATGCGACGAAGATGCAGTACGTCTTTGTCTATTGTTAGCTTTGGAGGTTATCTTCATGGGCAGATTATTGGTTCAGGAAGTTGATGTTTCTCTCATGCAATTAGTTGAAAACCTAGATGATTGGGATGCCTTTCCATGGGGAGAGCATATTTGGAGGCATTTGTATGATGAAATTTTGGATGTTGCAGATAAACACAAGTGGGATTTCCTTCAAGGTATTAACAAAGACAACAAGTTTGTTCCAACCTATACACTGTCAGGATTCGTTTTGGCTTTCAAGGTTAATATTTTATATATCAATATAAACTGGATTCATTTTGTGTATCAATATTTTATGTTATTATTTTTTATTGAAATTCCAAAATCCGTATAGATTTGGATACTGAAGTCTTTTGAAAGAAGCATTCTATGGTGGAATAAAGTTCCTGATATTATGCCAAGAGGAGTAGCGTGGTCAAAGAATACACCCTTCAAAAGATCTGATTATAAGTTTCTTTTTGGAAAGGTAAAAGTAATATATAAAATTTTCTTATTAATGCAATCTTTATTTCTACACTAATGCAATCTTTTATTATTTGTTTTTTAAGGATTCGAATCCTGTCAAAGAACTGACACCGACAATAGCTGAGAGGAGATCTGATTGGTATATAAAGTTTACGGCATTTTTCCATGATTACATACCTAGAACTCCACCAGTGAAAACAACACATCTCTATGACGAGTGGTTGAAGAAGATGGCCGCAGCACGCAAACGTGGAAAGACTGAAAGGAAACATTTACCTATTATACGCAGGAGTGAGAGCAGTATAATAGAGATCAGCCTAACACAGGATCGTGTTATTACAGAGTTAAATAAGTGTTTGTTCAAACTTGAGACAATTATTCAGGTTATTTAAGCATTTGTTCAAACTCATAGACCCATCAATAATCACACGACTACTGACAATAATATACGTACCTTTTTTCAGGTTCTTGCTCGAGAAAGAAATGGGGTAATATATCCTTTTTTTCTTATTTTTTTATCGTATATATACTTTGACATTATCAGGAAGCTGCTAGCAGTGGATTGAAAACCTCTAGCAGTGGTTTCATATACTCTAGCAGGGGATACACGAAATTTACAAAAACAGCCCTTCAAGTATTATCAGGAAGCTGCTAGCAGTGGATTGAAAACCACTAGCAGTGGTTTCATATACTCTCGCAGTGGATACACGAAATTTTCAAAAACAGCCCTTCCATTATCCATTATCCATTATCAGGAAGCTTCTAGCAGTGGATTGAAAACCACTAGCAGTGTTTTCATATACACTAGCAGTGGAAACACGAAATTTTCAAAAACAGCCCTTCAATTATCCATTATCAGGAAGCTGATAGCAGTGGATTAAAAACCACTAGCAGTGGTTTCATATACTCTAGCAGTGGATACACGATATTATCAAAAACAGCCCTTGAATTATCCATTATCAGGAAGCTGCTAGCAGTGGATTGAAAACCACTAGCAGTGGTTTCATATACTCTAACAGTGGATACACGAAATTATCAAAAACAGCCCTTCCATTATCCATTATCTTTCGTATATATCCTTTTTATAAATACTTATTTTCATTCTTAAGAGAAATTGGAGTTAAGTAATGATCTACGGCATCTTAGTGCACAGTTTTGTGATGAGCTTAATCATGATTTTCTTGACTTGTTTGAGTCAAGTCAGTCAAGCATTGATACTAGTTCATCAGCGCAGCTAGATGAATTTTCTGATGACGATCTTGCAAAGGTAATGTACAAAATCAGTAAACAAGTGTAAAACTCTTTCCGGTAAAAATCAGTAAACAAGTGTACAAAATCAGCCCTTCCATTATTTATAAACGTTGACAGGAATTTATTATCCAAGAAGAATTAAGGTTGCGACATGAAGAATTAGAAAGTTCCCAGTTAAAAGAGCAGCAGTTGATGCAACAACAGAAGAGGTTAAGGATGGAAGAGGACAAGTTGATAATGAGGGAAGAGGAAAAGAGGTTGCAGTATGAAAATGAACGAAAGAAAAGGGGAGAAGCAATCATGAACTCAGATCATATGAAAGCCAGTAGAGCGCGTTTTGCAGTTTCCAAGAGGAGTGAACAACGTTCGGGTGAAGCTAATTCGTATTATTGGACCAATGCATATGCTGAAAAGAAAAGACGATGCTCTAGCTTACCTGATCCAGATATGAGTGAAAAACTTAAATTTGTCACGCCTTGGGTTGAGGTATAAAAATACTTCTTGACAACTTTTTAAAATATATCTTGTTAATGACAATTGATTATAAGTTTAATCGTTTCATATACTAGGATCTTGCACGCTCCACCAATGCTGTCAACAGAGTTCATTTTACAAATGAATTTGACGAATTTCTTGGACAAATAGGACCACTTAACTGCAAGTTTCCTTGGTGTGACGATGTGTAATACCTGAATTTCTAAAATTCACAAAAAGACCAAAATAACCCTACAATCAAAAGTATGAAAAATTTATTCAAAAGAATACCAAGTAAGCTATGTAAATTCAGAGAATTTTAAGAAATATCCCACATGATCTAATTAAATATTAAACACTTTGTAAAGATAATTTTTATAATTTATGATTTTATAAAAATTAGTTTTGTATTTTACATATTAGCCGAAAATATTTAAAATAGTTTATAAAAGAAATTAATTAGTAAAAGCCCAATATAAATTTATATTAGTAAGAGACCATTTAATTTAAGTCCAATGCATTATAGAGCCCACAAGAAAAATAATAGCTCAAGTATATATACATATATTCGGTTCCCATAATCCCTAAATACCGATTAAACACAAACCGACCTAAAAACCCCTCACAAATCGAATTCTAGTTTCAGAGCTTGAGACCATTTTTCTTGGACGAGATTCAAGGTATAGAAGGTGGGAAAAATAGTTTTTGAGTTCCAGAGCTGCTGTTTTAGTCGTGGTGAGTTTTTGAGTGGATTAGGGTTTCGGCGAGAAGGGTTTTTGTGCTTCTTTTGTTCTAACGATCCAAGCTCATCAAGGGTATGTTTCCTAATGTTGAATTCAGTCCTATAAGTCATATATAACACATAAAATTGTCCATGCATGTTTAGTTATGTCGTATGAAATTATTTGAATCTAAAACCCTAAAAAGCGTATATAATTAACGAATGAGCTTATAATATTTTTAGAGATCATGAATCTATTATTCCAGAAGCTATTACATGTTATAAGACCTGAATAAAATGCATAATCATGAATTTGAAGCTTGTGTGAATTGTCTTGGGTTTTCTTGATTCGAAACACATAAAAAGGAAAGGTTTTTAAAAGGGGCGATTAGGGTTTTTCATGAACTAGGGTTTCCTTGTAATCATTGAAGGTAATTAATGAAGTAGTAATGATGGGCTAATGATTGGTGTAACCTAGGTTTAGGGCTTGTACTTAAATTGTACATTATTCGGTTTCTAAATAAAAGGTTTGGGTTGGTTTTGTAAATATTGAAACTTAAAGGTTATTTTTGCTAAAACAGTAAAAGACATGTACTAAACGTATAAAATAAGTGTGGGGGTTAAACGTGTGATTTTGGATATTTAGAGGGCTATTCGAATTATATTTAACTAAAAGGGTATGTTTTGTAAATTCTAAAACCTTTGGGCTAGAAGTGTAAAATCTGATAATATAGGGTTAGTACGTATAATTAAAGATGTTAAAGGTGCAACATGTAATTTTGGGTAACTATGGGTAAGCATGTGTAAATGAATTACGAAAGGACATGCGTGAGTTTTGAGATAACTTGGGTTTGTTTTCATGTACGTTCTAGGTCAAAGTGGGAATCATTAAAAGGAAGTAACATGTTAATTGAATGCGTAATAAATGATGTTAAAAGTATGGAAACCCTAGAACTTAAATAGGAAGAGATTAGGGTTAAAAGCTAAGTGTGTAATTTCGTTATTTCATATAAGTTGATAGTTATGTAAACTACTTTGAAAGAGAGTCTTAAAATCCGTCTTTGACATTTGTAAACCCTATGCTATGAATAATGATCATATAAGCTCTTAAATAAGATAATTATCATATTAAACCCTTAAGTTACCGTTTGTCATTTGCAACCCATGAGTTTGGCTAATTAATGACTAATACTCTAAAACATTGTAATTCCGTCCGTCACTAAAAATGGGAATAATCTGACAACTTTAAAAGTATTAAGGAGATTAATCCGTTGTACTAATAAGTATTAAATAAATCATAATCCGTGTAGATTCGTTGGAGGAGACGCGACGTTACATCTTCGTATTCGTTCATTTGTTGCTTTTCTTCTCATTTGCTTTAAGGTACGGATATTCTGTCTTACTTTAAGACACTTATGTTATCGTACATGAGTTCTGACCTTTTCAGTAAAGGTCCCTCATGTTTTCCTTCTTCATCCCGTCTCTTATGTTTATTAGGATTCCCACTGCCATTGCTATGAACCCTTTTCTGAATATTTGATCTGTTACTTATCTGAATTTAGGTTCTAGTGAACTATGCAATATCTGATGTGAACTTATGTTAGGAAGACTTTGTTATATACATTTGTTGAACCCTGCTACATTGGGTTATGAACTTATGATTATGAATCTCTGGTTATGAACTTCTGTTTAGGAATATATGATATGCCACTATGATATGAACTTATGATTTCTGTCTATCTGAATATGAACCTTATGATATGAACTATCTGATATGATTCTGTGACCTTGAGTTTGACTATAATCTGTGTTATATCTGAAAATCTGTTTGACTTAAGTTGGTTGATAATAACCAAATATTTAACTAGTCATGGGGGTTCCATGTCCGTATCAGTGATGCACCTCTGATATGACTCTAGGGCAGTAGAGTGATGTTCTGCCACGTCTCTGGATGGTGAAGCATATTTTTGAATATGTAGGAAGGGGCGTATGGATTCATCCTAGATCTGATCTGTTATCCTGATATGTTATCTGGTGAATGATGTCGTGTGCAATATGCGTCTTCACAAAATTCTGGGAGCTAGCTACTCCATGTAATGTATATTATTTTCTGAAGTTACTTTTGAAGAAGAAAGATATTTCTGATATGATATGTTAGTGAATGTGCTTATGACGTATTTGTTTAAGTGATTATTAATTGCCATGATAGGATAAGATTGTTACCTGATTTGTATATCTGATATTATGATTTGTTATCGTTACGTGAATGGGTTGATCTGCTAGATGAATGTGCTAGTGTATCATTGAAGTTATTGAAGGTTAATTATCTGTCTGCATATGTGACCTGCCATGTTAAACTCTGCTAAGGTTAGGATTTGATATTAGAACTGGTTTAGCTATTATTTCTGCCATGATTTGTCTGCCATTTCCGCTGCTGCAATATTGAATTAAGTGTTCTAAATGTTTCTCCATTGATTTGTATAAATGCCATGTTTATTTACTAGAAAGTGTTTTCTGTTAGTTTTTAGACTTTCCGTTTGGCTTATAAGTAATATGTTATTCTTGATATGTTAAGTGTTTGGTTGTTCTGATATGTTTGCGTTTGTGTCATTAATGTGCTATATGATGTCTGAACTGTTATGTGGTTGTTTGGATTTCTGTATATTTGTGTTTCCGCAGAATTCTAAAAGATCCTTCGTCATTATTTCATTTTGATTTCGTATTTGTATATTTATTCTGTTTTA
The DNA here is from genome assembly GCA_019973895.1 of Chrysanthemum seticuspe. Taxonomy (NCBI): domain Eukaryota; kingdom Viridiplantae; phylum Streptophyta; class Magnoliopsida; order Asterales; family Asteraceae; genus Chrysanthemum; species Chrysanthemum seticuspe. Next base: position 5,612 of record BPTQ01005620.1, on the reverse strand, counting down.
GCTTTTGTTTCGTTATATCTGTTCACTGGGCTTTGTAAGCTCAGCCGCACTTTTCTTTTCCTGCGGCAGGTATTTAGCATTCAAGATGAGCTTATGGGATAGCTGATCTGGGTTTGAGAGTAGAGCTGAGAGCAAGACTTTACCATAGAGATCTTAGATTTATTTTGAAGTTTTAAGCTATTTATGTTTTCTTTTTGAATATTTTGTAAGGCTTCCGCTATTGTATAGTATTTTAAGTTCTGATATGAAACCGTATTGTGATATCTTTACCCTTGTCGGGTCGGGGTGTTACAATTTATGGTATCAGAGCTCTAGGTTTTAGGATCCTTAGAGCTTAGGCTATGACCTGTGAGAAGTGGGTAGATTTAGGATTTTCCCTTTTGAGTACTTCTTTGCGTACACTATAGTACTTCGACTTTGCTAATAGTTGGAATTTCTTTTAGATGGTTATTCCCCGTCGCGCTAGTTCATCTGATAGGAGTAATCGAGGACCGGCTAGGCAACATAAGGAGAAGATGAAGTGGGCCGTTATCATTGCTAAGGGCTGCACGAGATATGGTAAAGTGAAGAGGACTAATAAGAGGATAAAAGTTCCGGCCTATATGTGGCCATGTACCATCGAGGAGAAACTGACCTTGAGGACCATTGACGGAGAGGTGGTGGAAGAATATGAAACTAAGGTGGTTGACAACGAAGGTTTCACTACTACATATCATGATAGGTGTCCCAAGTTCGTTGAGGATGAAGGAGTAGGACTAGCTGAGAGTCGCGATCTGTATGCCTTTGTGGATCGTGTGCCGGAGGAGGAAGAGAGGAAGCGTAAAGGTGGCTTTGCTAGTCGCTTCCTACCACAGCCTGAAGGAAACAAGAACGGATGGATAAGCGAGGAGGAGGAGGAAGAAGAGGAACCTAAGGAAGAGTACGAGGTGGAGTCGGAATCGGAGTCTACGGCCACTAGTAGGTTCAATCCGACACAAGAATAGGAGTTTCGTTTCTGATTTGTTACCCTCTTTATGAGAATTTTCTGACAGTTGATTTTGAGCTAGGCCCTTTTGTTTTCATTTTGACGTTTGAATCTGGGATTTTAAGGTTTTGTTTTGGAAGTTCATTTGTAGATGATTCTGCAAATTTTGTTTGATTAATGGAAATAAAACAAAATTTGATAGTATAATTCCTGTTCGTTGTTTTCTTTCTGATAAATTCGTTGAGTTTTCCGTTAGTCCTCATCAGTTCCGTCTGCTATTTATTTTTATTTTTTTTATATGATGTTGTTTAATTCACCGCTTGAATGAAGTATGGCCATCATGATGGTATACTCATGTGGATCTGTTTTGTTATAGTATGTTACTTGCTATCTGTATATTATTCGTAGGTGGTATGTGTTGTTTTGTTATTAGTTATGTGTTTTGTCATGACCCGAGACCGAATATAATGACAATAAGAACTTGTTATGTGATGCAAGTATTATGACGCCTGATCAACGTAATAATACCGAGATCACATAATCTGAACTTATTGAAGGTATACGACGTCTAGGAAATGCCTGTGATTGATGTGTGATAGACTTTGACTTGTATCTGTTATTTGGCACTTCTTATGTTCGTTTGAATTCCGTATCTATTTGTGAGATTTTCGTCGATATCTGTTTCGTATAAGTTTTGTACGTTTGGAATTCGAAGTTGTTATGACCTGTGCGAACCTATAGATTGTTATGATCACCTTAACCTTATATGTCTCCCCATATTTCTGCGACTATCGAGGCTGATAAGATTTATTTCTGTCTATAGCATATGATGTCCTCATCATTAGATATCTGAATAAGTTCAGAATCTGTCGTATGAATTTCCTGTGTCTCATCTGTTCTCCGCCATTACTTCTGATGAAGTATATAATTATCTAATATAAGTATTCGACTATTGATATGATTTCTGAATAAGTATGAGTTCAAATAATCTGATAAGAATTCATTTGTTTCGAGATAAGATTAACGTTCGTTATATTCCCAGAAATTCTGAAATCCGATTCGTTTTCTGTTCTGTTCTGCCTTGTCCAATTTCGAGGACGAAATTTTCTTTTAGAGGGGAAGAATTGTAATACCTGAATTTCTAAAATTCACAAAAAGACCAAAATAACCCTACAATCAAAAGTATGAAAAATTTATTCAAAAGAATACCAAGTAAGCTATGTAAATTCAGAGAATTTTAAGAAATATCCCACATGATCTAATTAAATATTAAACACTTTGTAAAGATAATTTTTATAATTTATGATTTTATAAAAATTAGTTTTGTATTTTACATATTAGCCGAAAATATTTAAAATAGTTTATAAAAGAAATTAATTAGTAAAAGCCCAATATAAATTTATATTGGTAAGAGACCATTTAATTTAAGTCCAATGCATTATAAAGCCCACAAGAAAAATAATAGCTCAAGTATATATACATATATTCGGTTCCCATAATCCCTAAATACCGATTAAACACAAACCGACCTAAAAACCCCTCACAAATCGAATTCTAGTTTCCAGAGCTTGAGACCATTTTTCTTGGACGAGATTCAAGGTATAGAAGGTGGGAAAAATAGTGTTTGAGTTCCAGAGCTGCTGTTTTAGTCGTGGTGAGTTTTTGAGTGGATTAGGGTTTCGGCGAGAAGGGTTTTTGTGTTTCTTTTGTTCTAACGATCCAAGCTCATCAAGGGTATGTTCCTAATGTTGAATTCAGTCCTATAAGTCATATATAACACATAAAAATTGGCCATGCATGTTTAAGATGTCGTATGAAATTATTTGAAATCTAAAACCCTAAAAAGCGTATATAATTAACGAATGAGCTTATAATATTTTTAGAGATCATGAATCTATTTTTCCAGAAGCTATTACATGTTATAAGACCTGAATAAAATGCATAATCATGAATTCGGAGCTTGTGTGAATTGTCTTGGGTTTTCTTGATTCGAAACACATAAAAAGGAAAGGTTTTTAAAAGGGGCGATTAGGGTTTTTCATGAACTAGGGTTTCCTTGTAATCATTGAAGGTAATTAATGAAGTAGTAATGATGGGCTAATGATTGGTGTAACCTAGGTTTAGGGCTTGTACTTAAATTGTACATTATTCGGTTTTAAATAAAAGGTTTGGGTTAGTTTTGTAAATATTGAAACTTAAAGGTTATTTTTGCAAAGCAGTAAAAGACATGTACTAAACGTATAAAATAAGTGTGGGGGTTAAACGTGTGATTTTGGATATTTAGAGGGCTATTCGAATTATATTTAACTAAAAGGGTATGTTTTGTAAATTCTAAAACCTTTGGACTAAAAGTGTAAAATCTGATAATATAGGGTTAGTACGTATAATTAAAGATGTTAAAGGTGCAACATGTAATCTTGGGTAACTATGGGTAAACATGTGTAAATGAATTTCGTAAGGACATGCGTGAGTTTGAGTTAATTTCCATTTGAGTTTTCGTACGTTCTAGGTCAAAGTGGAAATCATTAAAGGAAGTAACATGTAAATTGAATGCGTAATAAATGATGTTAAAAGTATGGAAACCCTAGAACTTAAATAGGAAGAGATTAGGGTTACAAGCTAAGTGTGTAATTTCGTTATTTTATGTAAGTTATAGTTTATGTAAACTATTTTGAAAGAGAGTCTTAAAATCCGTCTTTGACATTTGTAAACCCTATGCTATGAATAATGATCATATAAGCTCTTAAATAAGATAATTATCATATTAAACCCTTAAGTTACCGTTTGTCATTTGCAACCCATGAGTTTGGCTAAGTAATGACTAATACTCTAAAACATTGTAATTCCGTCCGTCACTAAAAATGGGAATAATCTGACAACTTTAAAAGTATTAAGGAGATTAATCCGTTATACTAATAAGTATTAAATAAATCATAATCCGTGTAGATTCGTTGGAGGAGACGCGACGTTACATCTTCGTATTCGTTCATTTGTTGCTTTTCTTATCATTTGCTTTAAGGTACGGATATTCTGTCTTACTTTAAGACACTTATGTTATCGTACATGAGTTCTGACCTTTTCAGTAAAGGTTCCTCATGTTTTCCTTCTTCATCCTGTCTCTTATGTTTATTAGGATTCCCACTGCCATTGCTATGAACCCTTTTCTGAATATTTGATCTGTTACTTATCTGAATTTAGGTTCTAGTGAACTATGCAATATCTGATGTGAACTTATGTTAGGAAGACTTTGTTATATACATTTGTTGAACCCTGCTACATTGGGTTATGAACTTATGATTATGAATCTCTGGTTATGAACTTCTGTTTAGGAATATATGATATGCCACTATGATATGAACTTATGATTTCTGTCTATCTGAATATGAACCTTATGATATGAACTATCTGATATGATTCTGTGACCTTGAGTTTGACTATAATCTGTGTTATATCTGAAAATCTGTTTGACGTAAGTTGGTTGATAATAACCAAATATTTAACTAGTCATGGGGGTTCCATGTCCGTATCAGTGATGCACCTCTGATATGACTCTAGGGCAGTAGAGTGATGTTCTGCCACGTCTCTGGATGGTGAAGCATATTTTTGAATATGTAGGAAGGGGCGTATGGATGCATCCTAGATCTGATCTGTTATCCGATATGTTATCTGGTGAATGATGTCGTGTGCAATATGCGTCTTCACAAAATTCTGGGAGCTAGCTACTCCATGTATATTTATTTTCTGAAGTTACTTTTGAAGAAGAAAGATATTTCTGATATGATATGTTAGTGAATGTGCTTATGACGTATTTGTTTAAGTGATTATTAATTGCCATGATAGGATAAGATTGTTACCTGATTTGTATATCTGATATTATGATTTGTTATCGTTACGTGAATGGGTTGATCTGCGAGATGAATGTGCTAGTGTACCATTGAGTGTTTTGAAGGTTAATTATCTGTCTGCATATGTGACCTGCCATGTTAAACTCTGCTAAGGTTAGGATTTGATATTAGAACTGGTTTAGCTATTATTTCTGCCATGATTTGTCTGCCATTTCCGCTGCTGCAATATTGAATTAAGTGTTCTAAATGTTTCTCCATTGATTTGTATGAATGCCATGTTTATTTACTAGAAAGTGTTTTCCGTTAGTTTTTAGACTTTCCGTTTGGCTTATAAGTAATATGTTATTCTTGATATGTTAAGTGTTTGGTTGTTCTGATATGTTTGCGTTTGTGTCATTAATGTGCTATATGATGTCTGAACTGTTATGTGGTTGTTTGGATTTCTGTATATTTGTGTTTCCGCAGAATTCTAAAAGATCCTTCGTCATTATTTCATTTTGATTTCGTATTTGTATATTTATTCTGTTTTAGCTTTTGTTTCGTTATATCTGTTCACTGGGCTTTGTAAGCTCAGCCGCACTTTTCTTTTCCTGCGGCAGGTATTTAGCATTCAAGATGAGCTTATGGGATAGCTGATCTGGGTTTGAGAGTAGAGCTGAGAGCAAGACTTTACCATAGAGATCTTAGATTTATTTTGAAGTTTTAGCTATTTATGTTTTCTTTTGGAATATTTTGTAAAGGCTTCCGCTATTGTATAGTATTTTAAGTTCTGATATGAAACCGTATTGTGATATCTTTACCCT
>BPTQ01005614.1:0-16406 GCA_019973895.1 Chrysanthemum seticuspe | reverse complement strand
TGGAATCCGTGCAACAGTAGCAAGAAATTGCCTATAAATAGAGAGCCATTTATTCATTGTAACTCACCCCTCTTCTTACAAACTCTCTCATATATTCTTACATTCTTCTAACCTAAGATCAATTGATCTAGAGTGTAATTCTTCTTTCTTTTGTTTAGATTCTCATATAGGTCCTTCTCTAAGGCGAAATCACGAGCATTGATGAGTGTGTAAATACTCATCATTTTTGTACAATCTAAACTGCAAAATCATCTGAAAACACTCAAAAATGCATCAAATTGATCAAAATATCACAAATCAGTGTTTTATGTGTTTTAAATACAAAAATATCAAAATCAGATGAAAAATGATTCAAGTTTGCAAAATTGGCAGTTTTAGTCCCCCAAGTTTCAAAAGTTGTCAAATCTAGTCCCTGGAATTCAAAAATGTGGAATTTTATCATTCAAGGTCCCTGAAATATTCTAAAATGTCAAAAATGGTCCTTGAATGATTCTTTGGTCTAATGGCGGAAAAGGTCCTTAAACTTTGGAAAATTGCAAAATTAGTCCTTGGATATTTTAAAATGGAATTATTTGCAAAAAGGGTCCTTGTACTATCAATGTTTGTCAAGTTTGGTCCTTGTGATGAGATTGGAAAAGTGTCATGTTCAGTCCCTCAAGTTTGGAGAATTTGCAAAATTGGTCCTTGTATACTACTTAATCCAAACGGAAACCTTATGTTATTAATATCAAAAGCCCAAATCCAAATCCACACCTTGGCCCAATCCCTTCCCAAGCCCAACAACCAACCCCTTTTATATATAAAATCGGTCAAAAAGGTCAAACCCCGCCCAAAACAGCTAGTACTGTTCATCTCCCTCTCTAAACACTGTAAAACCAGAAACCAGAGCAGTTTTCCACTTTTTCAACCTCACTCACCTTACCTTGTCCCCTCCACCTCCACTAACACCCAAAACTCTTAATTGATTGAAACCAACCCAATTAATACTCAAAACTGCTCAAGAAATATTTGGCGCCAAAAATCCAAGTGGACGGTTTTGATGGTTTTAGCCAATCCAATGGCTCAGAAGTGGTGGGAAACAATCAGAGGTCATAGAGGATTCCAAAAAGGCTATAAAGAGGAGCAAGGAAGCTATGTATGAATGTATCTAGTGTAAAAATTTAAGTTTCTATGTCGTTTTAGTCATTTTCAAGTTTCCAGTGTATTTCTTAGCTTCCAAATACTTTCTTAAGTATTTCTAGTGTACTCTCAATCCTTTTCAGTAATAAAATTCTAGTTTCAAGTTCCAATTTCAGTTATGCATTTTTAAAATTTCAAAAATTTCATGAATGATCAAATGTGGTTGTTAGGTGTTCTTATGGACTGAATAAGCCACATAAGCTCCCAGATAGCTTATAAAAGCTATTAGATACATTTAAATTCAGTTTAGAAGTAAAAACAAAAAATCACCAAAAATACAAATTAAATAGTTTAAAAATCAAAAATTCATAGGAAATGGTGTTCACAGCTGGAGCAGGGTAAATCTTGGATGGCCTTGGGTTAGTGAACCTGTGGAGGTTCTATAGGAAGTATTTTTTTGGTCCTTGTTCTCAGTTTTTCAGTTGGAAGCCACTTATAAGCCTCTTGATCATTTTTGGTAATTCACTGTAGTACTGCTTATTATAGCTTATCTCTGTGTTATTTGTGTTTATTTGGTGTGCTTTAGTGATATTATAGCTTAATATTACATACTTGTTCTTTTTGATTTATAGTTGCTAAAAACTTCATTTTAACAGTCAATATAGCATAATGGGTATTTCTTAGTTTTATGTTGTGAGTATTGTTGTTTAGTGTTTATTTAGTCTTAATAAATGTTAATTTAAGGTCTGTAATCCAATTCATGATCTTAATCTGTTTCAGTCTTAATAAAGTTCTAAAACAGTCTCATAAGGTGTGTTTGGATTTGTGTAGTTTACTGTATTAATGGTTGTGCAAACCATTGCTCTTGTTTGATACATGTTGCATTAGGTTATTATAGCTCAGAGAAACCATATAAACCAGTGCTTGTTCATTAAAAAGTCAAAATGCCTTCTAATCTCACTTATTCAGTTAACTGTTAGGAGTTAGGAATCAAAACTCATCAAAGTAGCTTAGAACTTGCTACTTTAGCTTAACCATAACTTAGGCTAATATAACATATTCAGTGCATAAAATCATATCAAAGTTCACTTTGGTCAAACTTTTAGTTTAAATCAAAAAGTCAAATTCTCAATTGGTCGTTTTTGAATAAACTTTGGGATTTCATTGAGTGTTCAATATTGAGTTTTAGCTTAAAAGCTCTTGGGAAATTAAAGTTCAGTTGCTAAAAAAAATTAGAAAAATGCTAGTTCTCCTTTAATCAGCTTTTAAGTGCTTAATTATTGGCTTATTTTGAGTACCCTGTCTGCATAAGTGCCCTGTGCACCAGTTTCATAAGCTCAATCAAAAGCTTGCACAGAGCTGAATTGTTGCTCAAATCCTGTGATTATTGGTTCTTTGGAAAGCCAACCAAGCTATCTTGAGGTTCCAACTTTAGCTTTTTATTTTTTAGCTTGTTTGCTAGGGCTGCAAAAAGCCCTAATCTTGTCCCATTTCTGTGTTTAAGCCAAGTGCTTATCTACTTATTCTAGCTTATCAGTGTGCTTTTCTTTGTCTTTTAACTTCATATCAGTAGCTTGTAGCTTATTTTATCTTATTTTAGCTTCTGTTTCAGCTGGTGAGCTTGTTTGAGCTTATTTCATCAAAATAAGCTAATAAGCCCACTGTTGAGCTCATAAGCTCATCAAACAGCTTATTTGTAATTTGTAAAATTTTTGTCTTTATAAAAGTTTCATATTTTTAGTATTTAAGTAGTTTTCAAAAAGAAAATCCAGAAAAAGATCAATTTAAAATCAGTGATAGCATTTATTTAATAGGTTTTAGCTTTTTGATTTTTCTTTTTAGCTTAATAATAAGCAAATCTTGTTTTTATACTTTTGTTAGTTTTCTGTCATCATATAGTATTTTTAGAAAAAGTTTCATAATTTTCCTAATCTTTTTAGTATTTATTATAATTTTAAATAGTTAAAAATAGTAATTAATTAGTAATATATAATTAAAAAGCATAAAAAATATCTTTTCAGTTTTAAAATTAGTTTGATCATATTTTAGATTTTTCCAAGTTAAAATTTCATTTTTCCAGGTTTATTTTATATTTTCTAGTATTTAAGTGTATTTTAAATAATAATTAATTAGTAATAATTAGATAAAAAGTGTGAAAAACATATTTTTAATTTTAAAATTATTTTTATAATATTTTAGATTTTTCTGAATCATAGTTTTATTTTCTAGCCTTATTTTGTATTTTCTTCTATTTTAGAGTATTTATTAAATAGTTAAAATAGTTTTTAATTAATAATAATTAATTAAATAGTTATAAAAATAATTTTCTTTTTCTAATAATTTTCTTTTATTTTTAGGATTTCAAAAATGTCATTTTATATTTTTAGGTCTTTTATTTCTTGGATTTCACTTTTTATTTTGTACGTATACGTAGTTTTTTAACGTAAGTTTTACGTTTGTTTCATCTGATTGCTGTGCTTTCCAATTCTGTATTCCATTCCATTCCAATCAATCAGTAGTGTAATAATTCAATCTAAATCCTTACTGATCACTATCCTTAGTGATCATTCTATCATCTGAATTAGTGTTTACACACCATTGAGTCTCCGTGGGACTTAACGACCCGGGAATTCATTATATTCTCTGATCTTCATTGTATTTGTGTTTTAAGCAGTTTTAAGCTTCTTACGGTTAGCCATTCACAAGTGGCTAGCTTGTGTGAGGTAGTTTGACTGTTTAGCACAGATCAAATTTTGGCGCCGCTGCCGGGGAGGCTTTAGCGTGTGTTTAGCCATTTTCAGACCCATTCTTGCACATACCCCACCATTTGTAAAAAGTTTTTTGTAAAGTATAAGAAAAATCAAAAAAGTTCATTAACACTTTTCCTAAAGTGTTAAAAACACCAAAAACAATATAAAACAACAAAACAATCGGAACGTTTTCTAGCTTGTGTGATTAGACTTGACGGTTTAGCACAGATCAAATTTTGGCGCCGCTGCCGGGGAATACGATTTTAAAGAAATACGATTTGGTTAAACGAGACGATACCAAAAATATTGTCCAAAAGTTTTTAAACCCATTTGCACAAATCATTACCTACGTCTTTTCAGTGGTACTTAATTTATACATAAAAATCAACCACCGCAAATCAAGGCAGTACACCTACTAACTGGGGGTGTGACCATAATAAGTTCCCGAACATCAGATTTAAAACTTGCCTTTGTGTCCTTGTGATTTGGTTTACCTTTTTCAAAGAAGCCATTTCATTTGTGATTATTGGTTAAGTTCACTTGTCGTTTTGCCTCATTTGTTTTGAAAATTGATTTTTATACTTAGTGCATGCGCACTCGTTCTTCCAGTTCTACTAGTCCACTTTCAGAACTTGGAAAGATTCCTCGTAGACGTAGGGGACGTTCAGCTCCTTCAGCCGTGACTAAAGAACGTCTACCACCACCACCTCCTGTCGAAATGGCAGAAGACAAACCTATGAATGAGCTTCTCCAAGCACCCATCGAGGGTTACGGAGATGCCATTGTTGTCCCAGCCATCGTGGCTGATACTTTTGAGCTCAAAACCGGGTTGCTTAATCTGGTAACCCAAAGCCAATTCTATGGTTTTGAGCGGGATGATCCTCATGCACATATTCGATGGTTTAACAAGATTGAATCTACCATCAAGTACAAGAATGTCCCACATGAAGCTATCAAGCTTCTTCTGTTCCCATTTTCTCTAGAGGGACAAGCCCGGAATTGGCTTGAGAAACAACCCCCTCGTTCTATTGAGACATGGGAAGATCTTGTCACCAAGTTTGTCAACGAGTTCTATCCTCCATCCCGGACCACAAGTCTTAAGAATGAGATAATGAAATTTTCTCAGAGATTTGATGAATCATTCGGAGAGGCATGGGATCGTTACAAAGAGTTGCTTCGCAAGTGTCCGCATCACGGTTTTACCGAGTTAATGCAAATGGATACTTTCTATAATGGTCTCAATCAGACTAATCAAGACTCTTTGAATGCCTCCGCGGGAGGTAATTTCCTGAGCAAAACCACCAAAGAGGCCTTGCAAATCATTGAGAACAAATCTCAGGTCCGCCCTTTCCGAGCAAAGACATATGAGTCTAATGCTGGACCTTCTTCTTCTTCATCCCTAGTGAGTACATCTAGCACCGATGCTAAGATTGACAAACTCACAGACATTGTTCAGGCTTTGGTTCTTGCTAACCAGAAGAAAGTGACCTTCACTCAGACACCAACACATGGTGAAGTGAAGAAAGTCGAGAGTTGTGTTACTTGTGGTGGTCCTCATGCATACTACAATTGTACTGCCACCGATGGTAGTCCATTTGAAGCCAATGCTCTAGCCGGTAGTTCACAGCAAGGAGGTACTCAATACCGTCCTCAAAATGAACCACACTACCGTGCTAACACTAATCAGGCACCACCCGGTTTTAACCAGAATCATAACATGCAAAACCGGAATCAGAACCAACCTAGAATGAACCAAGGTTATCAAAACCAAGGTAATTTCTATCCTGGACCCAATCAAGGTTTCCAACATCAAGGAAACCTTAATCAAAACAATTTCAATCGAGGGAATCAATTTCATGGGAATATGAATCCTAATCAAGGGAATTTTGGCTATAATCAAAACATACGGCCTCAAATTATCCCTCCAGCTCCTCCCGTCATTGTTCCTCCAGGACCATCATCTGATGAGTTACTGAAGCAATTCATGAAATCCCAAGATGAAATGAACAGGTTGTTGGTCAGTCTGATTGCTGATCTTAAGAAGTCTTTAAATGATCAACCCTCGGGCTCAGGAAAACTTCCGAGCAACACGATCGCTAACCCGAGAGGCGATGCTAAGGCGATCACAACCAGAAGTGGTGTTTCATATACTGGACCTGCTATTCCTACTACCTCTTCTTCTTCTTCTCTCCCAAAGGTAGTGGAAAGTGAACCTCCGACACACAATGGACCTACGACTCCAATGCCTCCTCCACCTGTGGCAATGAGTCAAGTTACCAAGGAAACAACGGACAAGGTGCATTATTCAAGCCACGAAGTACCGCATACGTCCAACCTTCGGTAGTCCAACCTCAAGTTGTCCAGAAACCCAAGTCAAATCCTGGAGTTGTTTTTGAACCTCCTGTAGCTCCTGTTGAGAATCAGAAATCCAAATCTTCTATTCCTTACCCATCACGTTTGAATGAACAAAAGCTCCGCGAGAAAGCCAGTCATCAAATGGAAAAAATTTTTCAAATTTTCCAAGAATTACACTTTGACATAAGCTTTGCGGATGCTATCATGTTGATGCCTAAGTTCGCATCGACTCTCAAACACATGTTAAGCAATAAGGAAAAGCTGTTTGAAATGGCAAAAACTCCACTGAATGAGAATTGCTCTGCAGTTATCCTGAAGAAGCTTCCAGAAAAACTTGGAGATCCTGGGAAATTTCTCTTACCTTGTGTATTCCCAGGAATGGTTGAATGCTTTGCCCTAGCAGATCTTGGTGCAAGCATAAACCTTATGCCTTATTCAGTGTGGAAGAAACTCTCTTCCGGAACTCACTCCTACATGCATGACTCTTGAGCTTGCAGATCATTCCATATCCCGTCCTCTTGGCATTGCCGAGGACGTATTTGTGAAAGTAGGAAAGTTCCATTTTCCAGCTGACTTCGTGGTTGTTGATTTTGATGCCGATCATCGGGTTCCTCTCATTGTTGGTCGAGGATTCCTGAGAACAGGTCGTGCTCTCATTGATGTATTTGAGCAAGAAATCACATTACGTGTTGGTAATGAAGCTGTCACCTTTAACCTTGATCAAACTTCGAGGTACTCCGCAAATTATGATTCTGAATCGGTTAACCGAATAGATATCATTGATGTTGCTTCTGAAGAGTACTCTCAAGAAGTTCTTGGTTATTCTCATAATTCTGTGAGTGGGGATCCCACCACATCTTCCCAACCTATCATAGCCAATTCTACTCCTTCTCTCACTCCGTTTGAGGGAAGCGACTTCATCTTAGATGAGATTGAAGCATACTTGGCTAGTGATTCTGTTCCATGGGAAATTGATCACGCTCCAATTGACATTGAGGGGGACATACTTCTTATTGAGAAGTTGCTTAATGATGATCCATCATCAACCCCTCACCCTAGTGATTCAATTCCTAATGAGATTAATCAAAATGAGATTAATCTGGAGGGAGATATTCTTCTTGAGGAATTGTTGACTCATGACACTTCTTCTCCTCTCCCTCCCATCAAACTTCATAACAAGGAAGTCAAGTCAGTTGAGAAAACGGAAAAATTTCTTGAGGTTGAGCTTAAGGACTTACCTCCTCATCTCGAGTATGCATTTCTTGAGGGTGATGATAAATTACCCGTCATTATTGCTCGAGATTTGAGTAAAGATGAAAAAGCTGCTCTCATAAAGGTCTTGAAGTCACACAAGCAAGCAATTGCTTGGAAACTCTCTGACATTAAGGGTATCAACCCTGAGTTCTGTACTCACAAAATCTTAATGGAGGATGACTTCAAACCAGCAGTTCAACATCAGAGACAAGTGAATCCAAAAATCCATGATGTTATCAAACAATAGGTTATCAAACTTCTTGATGCAGGATTGATTTACCCGATCTCAGATAGTCCTTGGGTTAGCCCAATTCATTGTGTTCCGAAAAAGGGTGGCATTACTGTTGTCACAAATGAAGATAACGAGTTAATTCCAACTCGATTGGTTACGGGATGGCGTGTGTGTATTGACTATCGTAAGTTAAATGACGCCACCCGTAAAGACCATTTTCCTCTACCCTTCATGGACCAAATGCTTGAGAGATTAGCAGGGAATGAATACTATTGTTTCCTTGATGGTTTCTCGGGTTACTTTCAGATTCCCATTGATCCACATGATCAAGAGAAGACCACATTCACTTGCCCATACGGAACTTTTGCCTACAAACGTATGCCTTTTGGCTTATGTAATGCTCCTGGCACGTTCCAACGATGTATGATGGCCATTTTCCACAACATGATCGGGGAAACAATGGAGGTGTTTATGGATGACTTCTCGGTCATTGGGGATTCTTTTCAAACATGTCTCTCCCATTTAGAAAAAATGCTTCAAAGGTGTAAAGACACCAATCTTTGTCTAAACTGGGAGAAGAGCCACTTTATGGTCAAAGAAGGCATTGTCCTTGGCCATAAGATTTCTAAAAATGGGATTGAGGTAGATAGAGCAAAAGTAGATGTTATTGCTAAACTGCCTCATCCTACTACCGTCAAAGGTATTAGGAGTTTTCTAGGTCATGCCGGTTTCTATCGCAGATTCATACAAGATTTTTCTAAAATCGCCCGGCCTATGACCCATCTTCTTGAAAAGGATGCTCCTTTTATCTTCTCACCCGCGTCCATAGAAGCTTTTGAAACATTAAAGAAAAAGCTTACTGAAGCACCCATTCTCGTTGCTCCCGACTGGGACTTGCCCTTTGAGCTCATGTGCGATGCAAGTGATTTTGCTATCAGTGCAGTCCTAGGGCAACGTAGAAACAAGCATTTTCAGCCTATCCACTACGCAAGTAAGACTATGACTGAAGCTCAAACTCATTACACCACCACAGAAAAAGAGCTATTAGCCGTGGTGTATGCATTTGAGAAGTTTCGGCCATACTTAATATTGACCAAATGCGTGGTGTATACGGATCACTCGGCTCTCAAATATCTCTTTGCAAAACAAGATGCAAAGCCGAGATTGCTCCGTTGGATTCTCCTCCTGCAAGAATTTGATATCATTATACGTGATAAAAAAGGAGCTGAGAATCTAGCTGCTGATCATCTGTCCAGATTAGAAAACCCTCACCAAGATGTTTTCGAGAAAAAGGAAATAAATGAAACATTTCCTCTCGAGACACTCAATGCGGTTTCTTTTCGTGGAAATTCTACCACCCCATGGTTTGCTGACTTCGCAAATTACCATGCGGGTAACTTCATTGTGAAAGGGATGTCGACCCAACAGAAGAACAAATTCTTCAAAGATGTTAAATATTATTTCTGGGACGACCCCTTCTTATTCAAAATCTGTGCGGATCAAGTCATCCGACGGTGTGTTTATGGACAGGAAGCTATTGACATTCTCACAGCTTGCCATGCTGGACCCACCGGGGGCCATCATAGTCCCAACTACACCGCCAAAAAGGTGTTTGATTCCGGGTTTTATTGGCCCACAATCTATAAGGATGCCCACGAATTTGTCAAAGCTTGTGACGCTTGTCAACGTCACGGCAATATATCTCAAAGAAATGAAATGCCACAAAATGCCATTCAAGTTTGTGAGATATTTGACATCTGGGGTATTGATTTTATGGGGCCATTTCCATCTTCTCGTGGAAACAAGTACATACTCGTGGCTGTTGACTATTTTTCAAAATGGGTTGAAGCAAAAGCTTTACCTACCAATGATGCCCGAGTTGTTGTGAAGTTTTTGAAATCTCTTTTTGCCAGGTTTGGAACTCCGAGAGCGATAATCAGTGATCGTGGTACACATTTTTGCAATGACCAATTTGATCGTGTCATGCAAAAGTATGGTGTTACCCACCGTCTCTCTACTGCATACCACCCCCAAACAAGTGGGCAGGTGGAAGTTTCAAACCGTGGTATTAAAAGAATCCTTGAAAGGACAGTAGGCGAAAATCGTGCATCCTGGTCGGATAAGCTGGATGACGCACTCTGGGCTTTTCGTACAGCTTACAAAACACCCATCGGGTGTACTCCATACAAGCTAGTGTACGGAAAGGCATGTCATCTTCCGATTGAGTTAGAGCACAAGGCATACTGGGCCTTAAAACATGCCAATTTCGATATTCAGACAGCTGATGATCATAGAAAAGTTCAAATAAATGAATTAAATGAACTTCGTGATCAAGCTTACGAGAACTCTTTGATCTACAAGCAAAAGACAAAGAAGATTCATGACTCTAAAATCAAGAACCGCGTTTTCAACGTTGGTGATCGAGTCCTTCTTTTCAATTCAAGATTGAAGATTTTCTCGGGAAAGCTCAAGTCCCGTTGGTCTGGTCCATTTACTATCGCTAAGGTTTATCCTTATGGCACCATCGAGTTATCTCAACCCGATGGTCCAAATTTTAAAGTGAATGGTCATCGAGTGAAGCATTATTTTGGAGAGGACATTCCCCCTGTGGTTGTCCCGGATCTACAAACTTTCCCCATGAACCAATGAATGCGGGGATCGAGTCAAGCTAGTGACTCGGGAATCAAAAACATTAGCACACACCATATGGGTTTTCACCCATATTTCTGTCTTCTTTCCCCTTTTTCTACCACCCTGGTGTGGGGGAGTTGCCCCACACTATTGTATATAAAATCTTTTGTGAAAAAAAAAAAAAAAAAAATCTATCTAAATAATGGCCGTAGTATTTCCCTTTTATGTTCTTTGTTTCGGCATAACCGCCGATACCTTGAATATTGAGGGCAATATTCATTTTTAAGTGTGGGGGGGAATCTCACGAATTTCATGTATTAATCCACCCAATTCCCCCGTTTTTGGCCAAATTTTTTTTTTTTGGAGTAAGTGTTTTGCACTTACTCATTTGGTTATCAGTCCGCCTTGTCTAATAAACAAAAGGATTGGCTAATCCAGGAGCAAACGGCTCTTGGTAAAGATTTCTCAAATCCGTTTATATGGCTTGCAATTTGTCCAAAATTGTATGGTTCTCAGCTCACCATATCCTAAAAAGTGAAGAGTTGGCTAGCCCGCAAGGTTATGGCTTGTGGTAAAGGCAGTGGAAAATCCATAATTGGTATTCAGCTCACCAAAGATAATTCTGATAATTTATCTAAGAGTTGGCTAGTCCTGAGCAAACGGCTACAGGTAAAGACACATCAAATCCGTTATATGGTTTATGATTTGCCAATAAATCAGATGGTTATCAGTGTACCATAGTTCTTACTTGAACTGAAACATCTGGCTACTCCAGAAGTGATGGCTTTTGGTAAAGAGTTTTTAAAATCCATTAAAGATCTAAATCATTGCTAGGGACTAGCAATATCTCAGTGTGGGGGATTGATGAGTGTGTAAATACTCATCATTTTTGTACAATCTAAACTGCAAAATCATCTGAAAACACTCAAAAATGCATCAAATTGATCAAAATATCACAAATCAGTGTTTTATGTGTTTTAAATACAAAAATATCAAAATCAGATGAAAAATGATTCAAGTTTGCAAAATTGGCAGTTTTAGTCCCCCAAGTTTCAAAAGTTGTCAAATCTAGTCCCTGGAATTCAAAAATGTGGAATTTTATCATTCAAGGTCCCTGAAATATTCTAAAATGTCAAAAATGGTCCTTGAATGATTCTTTGGTCAAATGGCGGAAAAGGTCCTTAAACTTTGGAAAATTGCAAAATTAGTCCTTGGATATTTTAAAATGGAATTATTTGCAAAAAGGGTCCTTGTACTATCAATGTTTGTCAAGTTTGGTCCTTGTGATGAGATTGGAAAAGTGTCATGTTCAGTCCCTCAAGTTTGGAGAATTTGCAAAATTGGTCCTTGTATACTACTTAATCCAAACGGACACCTTATGTTATTAATATCAAAAGCCCAAATCCAAATCCACACCTTGGGCCAATCCCTTCCCAAGCCCAACAACCAACCCCTTTTATATATAAAACCGGTCAAAAAGGTCAAACCCCGCCCAAAACAGCTAGTACTGTTCATCTCCCTCTCTAAACACTGTAAAACCAGAAACCAGAGCAGTTTTCCACTTTTTCAACCTCACTCACCTTACCTTGTCCCCTCCACCTCCACTAACACCCAAAAATCTTAATTGATTGAAACCAACCCAATTAATACTCAAACCTGCTCAAGAAATATTTGGCGCCAAAAATCCAAGTGGACGGTTTTGATGGTTTTAGCCAATCCAATGGCTCAGAAGTGGTGGGAAACAATCAGAGGTCATAGAGGATTCCAAAAAGGCTATAAAGAGGAGCAAGGAAGCTATGTATGAATGTATCTAGTGTAAAAATTTAAGTTTCTATGTCGTTTTAGTCATTTTCAAGTTTCCAGTGTATTTCTTAGCTTCCAAATACTTTCTTAAGTATTTCTAGTGTACTCTCAATCCTTTTCAGTAATAAAATTCTAGTTTCAAGTTCCAATTTCAGTTATGCATTTTTAAAATTTCAAAAATTTCATGAATGATCAAATGTTGTTGTTAGGTGTTCTTATGGACAGAATAAGCCACATAAGCTCCCAGATAGCTTATAAAAGCTATTAGATACATTTAAATTCTGTTTAGAAGTAAAAACAGAAAATCACCAAAAATACAAATTAAATAGTTTAAAAATCAAAAATTCATAGGAAATGGTGTTCACAGCTGGAGCAGGGTAAATCTTGGATGGCCTTGGGTTAGTGAACCTGTGGAGGTTCTATAGGAAGTATTTTTTTGGTCCTTGTTCTCAGTTTTTCAGTTGGAAGCCACTTATAAGCCTCTTGATCATTTTTGGTAATTCACTGTAGTACTGCTTATTATAGCTTATCTCTGTGTTATTTGTGTTTATTTGGTGTGCTTTAGTGATATTATAGCTTAATATTACATACTTGTTCTTTTTGATTTATAGTTGCTAAAAACTTCATTTTAACAGTCAATATAGCATAATGGGTATTTCTTAGTTTTATGTTGTGAGTATTGTTGTTTAGTGTTTATTTAGTCTTAATAAATGTTAATTTAAGGTCTGTAATCCAATTCATGATCTTAATCTGTTTCAGTCTTTAATAAAGTTCTAAAACAGTCTCATAAGGTGTGTTTGGATTTGTGTAGTTTACTGTATTAATGGTTGTGCAAACCATTGCTCTTATTTGATACATGTTGCATTAGGTTATTATAGCTCAGAGAAACCATATAAACCAGTGCTTGTTCATTAAAAAGTCAAAATGCCTTCTAATCTCACTTATTCAGTTAACTGTTAGGAGTTAGGAATCAAAACTCATCAAAGTAGCTTAGAACTTGCTACTTTAGCTTAATTTCACCATAAATTAGGCTAATATAACATATTCAGTGCATAAAATCATATCAAAGTTCACTTTGGTCAAACTTTTAGTTTAAATCAAAAAGTCAAATTCTCAATTGGTCGTTTTTGAATAAACTTTGGGATTTCATTGAGTGTTCAATATTGAGTTTTAGCTTAAAAGCTCTTGGGAAACTAAAGTTCAGTTGCTAAACAAAATTAGAAAAATGCTAGTTCTCCTTTAATCAGCTTTTTAAGTGCTTAATTATTGGCTTATTTTGAGTACCCTGTCTGCATAAGTGCCCTGTGCACCAGTTTCATAAGCTCAATCAAAAGCTTGCACAGAGCTGAATTGTTGCTCAAATCCTGTGATTATTGGTTCTTTGGAAAGCCAACCAAGCTATCTTGAGGTTCCAACTTTAGCTTTTTATTTTTTAGCTTGTTTGCTAGGGCTGCAAAAAGCCCTAATCTTGTCCCATTTCTGTGTTTAAGCCAAGTGCTTATCTACTTATTCTAGCTTATCAGTGTGCTTTTCTTTGTCTTTTAACTTCATATCAGTAGCTTGTAGCTTATTTTATCTTATTTTAGCTTCTGTTTCAGCTGGTGAACCATTGCTATTGACCCCTCTATTATTGAACCTCTGTTACTGAACCTCTGTTATTGAACCTTTGATATTGAACCTTTGATATTGGATTATTGCTATGAACCTCTGAATTGTGAACTAATGATATGGAACCTTGATTATGATGACTCACCTATTTTTTACTGTGGACCTTTTGCTTTGACCTGTCAGTTTGATACCCAAGCCGTTATACTAGGAATGGGGGTTCCATGTCCGTGTCATTGATACACCAATGGCATGACTCTAGTGTGGTTGAGTGATGTTCCACACCGTCCCTATTCTGTATTGATTATGCGCGCTTTGGATATATATTGTATGGCCATTATTGTTCTGCAGGGGCGTATGGATGCATCCTATATTTGTTCTGTTATCTGATATGTTATGATTTGTCTGGTGAATGATGTTGTGTGTAATACGCGTCTTCACAGTCAGGGAGTTGATCTCTCCATGGTTACTATGGTTACTATTGGTTACTACTGGGCTGCTATTGCCACTATTGATATTATTGTATTGTCTGTTGGCTCGTGGTGGATTACTGACCTTCCCTTTTTACCCTACTCCACACCTTGATATACCATATATATTGTCTGACTTTCCTTACTTTGTTCTCTGTTCAGTTTCATTTTTATTGTATCGTTATATCTGTTCACTCCGCATTTTTTTCCTGCGGCAGCTACATAGGCTAGGAGCTGGGGATTGTTTGGGTTGAGAGATGAGCTGATATGGAAACCATGCCTAGTCATCTTAGACTTCAATTGATTATGTTTTGATATTATTAGACTTGGTTATCATATTTCTATTTTGGAGTTTTCTTTCTTGAATTTATGTATTGTATGTCATGTTGACTTGATTTTCCTTGTTTATTTATTTAAGACTTCCGCTGGTTAATTTATGTCCATTGTGTATGCTTTGATATGACACCATACTGTGATACTTCTATCCTTATCGAGTTGGGGTGTTACAATAACCAAACCAAAACCATTTTTGGATCAAAACCCACGACCACACAACACCCGAATGAATATAAATATATACGTATGATCAAATTCTGTTATGTATTAATATGATTATTAGGGTTTTGGGTGTGTTAGGTTGATGGGTTTAAAATGTTTTCGTACTTGTAATCGGATTAATTTTGATCTTGGTGTCGTGGTTTAGGTCGTGTATGTATGGAACGAAATGGTATGTGAATGCATGTGGGTTGGAATCGGGGTGAATTTAAAACCTAGAATTAACGTGTGCATGATAAGGGTGTGAGTCGAGAGTGGTAATTAGGGTATATGCATGTAAGGGTTGTGTTGTGTGCGTATGTTATACTGTATGGTATGTAATCAGTCGAGTGTTATCAAGGAATATGCATGGTCTTGTGGGGTGAGTTTGAAGCTGATTGCAGAGTTATTGTGTGGGTCGTTTGGTGTTTTGAAAGTGTGTCATGAGAAATGGGTCATTGGATAGTCGTAATGCATGATTACTTGGTCGTAGTTGTAAGTTCTAGGAGTCGCGATCGAAGGTGAAAATGTGTATCGAGATAGAATATTATCGAGATAGAATATAACTAAAATTGAGTAACATTGAATCTTTAGTTTATTTACACTTCAAACCCTAAGCTTTGGAAAATTGTCACATGCAAATCCTAGACTTTTATGAATTGACATATTACAACCTTAATCTATTATAATTATAATATTGAGTTTTGGAGTTTAGTTACTTGTCGCAATAAACCTTAAAATATGGTAAGTTACACTTTAAACCTTCAAATATAATAAGTTGTTATATTTAAACCCTAATTTGACAAATTAAGGATATGAACCCTAAAACTACTAATTCGGGAAACTTACTTAATTCGAAAAGTTACAAAAATGGAAAGTGTCTAAAAATGGAATGAAACCCTAATTTGAAATATGAATAACTATGAGCCTAGATCTATGAAATAACCTTCTAAATATTAAACGACCATTATTCGTGTAGAACTGCGGAGGAAGGAGTAGCTTTGTTTTCCTTTTTGTGTTTCTTGTGATTTGCTTTACGATTTGAGGTACATATATGTTATCCCTTTTCAGTAGGGATTTCTCATGAATTTTCGATCCTTGACTTTGTTTCACTTATGATATTCCTTTGCTATGATTCCTTCTGCTATGATTCCTTTTGCTATGATGCTTTTGATATGATTCCTGATATTATCCTTTGATATGATTCTTTTCGTTATTGTTAATACAAATAAACTGCAAAAACGTTTATTAATATTTAGCGATCTCTTTGTGTTTTGTTGATAACAAATATAATGTTATCATGAGTAAAATTATAAGGATACATGTTATTTTTGTAAAGCATCTACATATATAGTCATTTAATACAAATTGTTGTAATAATTCATTTGTTATAATAGTTTATTAGGATGGGTAAAAACCATAACCCATGAACCATACCTATGGAGCATAACCATAACTTATGGAGTTAACCCATAACCCATTTTCTAGATGTATTGCATCTTGTAGATACATTGTATCTACTTGGATACCCATTGTCCAAAGTCTAGGACCCATGACCCATAACCCATGACCCATGACCCAAAACCCATGGGCAAAGAGGAGCGTCCCACGGTTCCCCCAGTTTACACTGGACGGATCCCTCAAGTAAGGGAT
>BPTQ01005562.1:767-33858 GCA_019973895.1 Chrysanthemum seticuspe | reverse complement strand
AATCTCGTTAAAACATTCTATTTGATCATTAATCCTATTGGCGAGAAAGTAGTCAAATAAATACCCAATTTTATTGGAAAAATGATTTCAAAAATATTGGCGCAAGTTTCGTGGTCTCACGAGAAATCTTGATAACCGAAACGAGCTCGAGAAGTGTTATCGTGAAAGATTGGGGCAATTAGCACAACCGGCCCATCCATTTTAATACCAAACGCACCCTTAACTTTGAGAATTGACACCTTTAGTCCCTCTTGGGGTATATAAACTTCCCACCCCACATATTCTCACACTTTTACACACACACTTCTCTCTCATCCCTCTCTCTAAAAATCCGGTCACCGGAAAACCTTTCCGATCGTCTTCTCCGGCGAGATTCCGGCCACACGCCGTCAAACTATTACACCACCTATACCATTCGATATCGTGGTTCTTTTAACATACTTCACACGCGTTAACTCTCTCACACGCGCCCTAAATCTAGGTTTCTAGATTCGAAATTTAGGGTTTCGTGTTAGGGTTTGTATGATTTAATGGGGATAGAGTGATGGTCACGAATAGGGTTTGTTTGGAGATTTATGAGACGGTTGTAGCACGCCACCACCACCAGTGGTCTCAGCCACCACACCCGCCACGGCTGCGGTCACCACCACTCCTCCTTCATCTCATCTCTCCGTTCCGTTTTTGTATTTCGTGGGTAAGTCGATATGAACCATTTCATTCCCTTCTTTTATTTAAACCGATTGCAATATTGGAGTTGTGTTTTCGTGGACTAATAACGGATTTAAAAACAGATTTAGAATAATTTTCGTATTGTTTCGTGTGGTGAAAGTGGTGAAAAACAGTTTTGACATATATATGTCCGTGTGGATATGTGGTGTTAATGTTTTGTGGACAAAACCTGAATAAAAACGTGTTTTTATATAAACTCGTGTGGTGTAATAGCAGTTCTAAGAACCTGATAACAATGGTGTTTGTTGTACCAATTTTTGTTTAGGGTCGGGTCGACCCAGATTATTATGATAGTTTGAGCTCAGATTCAAGGGGGTGTGATGTTGTTATTATAGTTGTGATTCTGAAATTGTTACTTTAATCTAGTACTATTTTCTTTATGCTTGTGGGGTACACGAATTTGATTGATATCGGGTCAACTTAGGCTGCTTCGGGTCAGTTAGACTCGCTTGGGTCACAGATTTTTGAGTCGTATGTATACGGGGTTTGGGTATAAGATTGGTCATGGGATAGTATAAAACTAGTAGGGTGTGAGAATACGTGTATTTCTTGTGAGTCGCGGTTGTGTCTATTTGTCGAGGATATGCTCGTTAAAGCTTATTTTTAGTGGTCTCAATTCTCGGTCTAAGTCTCAGCCGAGAGGGCATTTGTTTTTGCAAGTTTAATAAATTTTTGTTGGTCAAATAAGGTTGTGGCATAAAAACTGTATGTCGTGTGTTTGCATTTTAATACTAAACTTAAATTTTACTTATTGGATGCGGATATTGGACTAGAGTGATTTGGTGGTTCGATTGTGATATTGGAAATCATTGGTACGTTTCGGTAACTCGTGGTTGACACTTGCTATTGAACTTTGCGTATATTGGACTTATATCGGACTATTTGGACTCGAGACGGAGGTGATAAATTAGACTCTACTCGTATGGACCAATATATCAGATGAAACTAATGATAAGTGGCAAGACCAATAACTAATACATAAGCTAAAAATTTGATTAACTACTAAAACTATTTAGTTAAGTTATTATTGAAACGGGTTGGAGTAATTAACTAGAACACAGGTTTAATTATAAATCTGATGGGGTATATTGTTTTAAAAATCAAGTTTTCATTTAAGTCTATTAACACGGAAATATTGTATAAACGGACGCATTATATCGGAATTTATAAAAACTTATTAAACTTATACTTCTATTTGAAAATCCTTTTATTTATATAAAACCCAACAATTTTATAAAAATTATGAAACGTTATTATAATTAGAGTTTCTTATAAAGTCTAATTGACTTTTCTAAACTATCTAGAGTTTCTTATAAATGCCTAAGGCTCAAACCATTTGCTTGTTTTATTGCTAGATGATTCTTACTTGTTTAGTCCTTTATATATGTTTTATGCTTTGGTGTGTGTTCTTGAGTCTTGCTCAAAACTACTTGACTATTCTTATAATGTATGGGGATATACATTACGCTTTAGTGTGAGTTATATTTGGCATGAGTTACTTGTCGAGCCTTGTCTTCTTACCACCACACGAAACATTAATGATAAACTTTTGTGATACGATATATTATACTTTTAAACAAACATTAATACGAGTAATCCACGAAAACTAAAACAAGTATCTTTTGAAAACTCAATTACTTTACGATACATATCCTGAGATAAGCCTTACACTACTAGGTTGAGCAGATGACGAGCCATTGTGCCTATACTCTTGTATCGTTATGCGATTCCACACCGTGATACTACTTTGTTTCATTTCCGATGCTAGTCATAAAGCATCGATTCTTGCATTGCTTCGGACTAAGGTGAGTTCATAGCCCCACTTTTACTCTTTTAACTGTTTTATAAACTCCTTGGGGGAGAATACATGCTACTACTGCTTTTATGATCACAATTGCTTGAAAACTGTTTGCTGTACTCTTGATATTATGACTCTGCCTAAGTTGTTTGCCAAAAGTCCCCTACATCATGAACCATTAATCACTTGCGAGTGAACGCAAATATCGTGGATAGTACTATGGGAATTGACGACCCCGACTCGGTTATCGGAAATAACCGGGGCGCACTATATTTGGTATCTCTATGTAATTGGCTATTGCATCTCAGAGGGGCAATTTTATTTACTTACACTAGTAATTTAGGTGTATGCAGTTAGTTTGGTGTCATGAGCTTAGTGCAATAATATCAACTATCTTTTATGGGCGTATAACAACGTAGCCCATGGCTTATCTTAAACTTGAAAATCTTGTGATCAACTGTTTATTTACTAAACCTATGAATTCACTCAACCATTGTGTTGACTTTTTAGCATGTATTTTCAGGATGAAAAGGCGATCGCTAACTCTGGAGGCGCTTGGGCATTGGCATGGCATGGTCATAGATGACTCTGATATACGAATTGGGACCACATTTTATTAATGGGCCATGTTTCCGCAACAAGTCAACCTTTGTAAACTCCATTTTACTTCAATAAATGAAATCTTTTAAGAAAAATCTTTATTTTTCACTTTGTGTTATGATCCAATTGAGTAGCATCCCAAAAACTTTTCCTTCCGCTGCAAACCATTTTTGAGGGTGTTACAGTTGGTATCAGAGCCAGGTTATAGAGAACTAGGAAATTTTCAAAACCTAGACTATAACCACTTTTACTCTTTTAACTGTTTTATAAACTCCTTGGGGGAGAATACATGCTACTACTGCTTTTATGATCACAATTGCTTGAAAACTGTTTGCTGTACTCTTGATATTATGACTCTGCCTAAGTTGTTTGCCAAAAGTCCCCTACATCATGAACCATTAATCACTTGCGAGTGAACGCAAATATCGTGGATAGTACTATGGGAATTGACGACCCCGACTCGGTTATCGGAAATAACCGGGGCGCACTATATTTGGTATCTCTATGTAATTGGCTATTACATCTCAGAGGGGCAATTTTATTTACTTACACCAGTAATTTAGGTGTATGCAGTTAGTTTGGTGTCATGAGCTTAGTGCAATAATATCAACTATCTTTTATGGGCGTATAACAACGTAGCCCATGGCTTATCTTAAACTTGAAAATCTTGTGATCAACTGTTTATTTACTAAACCTATGAATTCACTCAACAATTGTGTTGACTTTTTAGCATGTATTTTCAGGATGAAAAGGCGATCGCTAACTCTGGAGGCGCTTGGGCATTGGCATGGCATGGTCATAGATGACTCTGATATACGAATTGGGACCACATTTTATTAATGGGCCATGTTTCCGCAACAAGTCAACCTTTGTAAACTCCATTTTACTTCAATAAATGAAATCTTTTAAGAAAAATCTTTATTTTTCACTTTGTGTTATGATCCAATTGAGTAGCATCCCAAAAACTTTTCCTACCTTCCGCTGCAAACCACTTTTACAAAACTTAATCCTATGACCGCCATATGCCTGCCTGCCAAGCTGATTGCCTCACTTATGACTCGTTGAAGTCATCTTTGATTAGATATGTGTTTTATTACTGTTAACTTAACCTCATTATTAGCTATGATTGCCTTACTTATACGTATGTTTACGTACCATCGCGCTACGCCTTCTCCCTCACATAAATGAAATATTTGTTAAATCTTTCATACCAAACTTTCAAGTCATTAGGACATGTTACTAGTATAACTAAGCTAAGCATTGCAAGATTCATTGAACCTCGGGTGAATATAGCCTGATCACCTATATTCAGCCAGGGACAGTGAGACATAGCCTGATCACCTATGTCTGACTCAGAGGTGAATGTTGCAATACTGAAAGTAGTTATAATATTGGTATGTCTTCTTGACCTCATGATTGACTTCTAAAAATGGTAAAATCTTCATGTGTGTTCATCATAAGAGTTACAAAGGGTTTACTCCTACACATCACACATTGACGTCACAACATTTTCTCACTACGATACTTTTCTTCTAAGTGGAACGCCTTTCTCATTACTGCACTCTCTAAACTGACTATTTTACACCACTACCTTACGCCTCCGCGTCTACATCTTACTAGCAACATGCATGGAGATTTGCCCGGCAGATGATGCACACTACCACTTCGCGCAAGGTCACCACGATGATCCATGTTGAAATGGACCACTTTACGCCACCACTTCGCGCCCGTTGTGCCTACGTTATGTATGAGATTTGCTTAGCAAATAATACATAACCAGTGAAATGTTGCATGATGCGAGTTATTGATTATATTTACCATTTAGATTTGCTTAGAGATTATGCGCGACCATCTAAAATTTTAAATACCGCACGACATTACTCTATGTTTAGATTATATTTTTGGGCTACTAGAGTACCATGTCTTTTGTTTCCCATCTCATCGACTTATCGTCTTCATTACTGGACCATTAAACCTCTATTACTGGGTCATTGCAACTCATGTCTCAATCATCCCATCCTATTATCGTTCCCTTAGCTGTTGAGATCGAAGTCACCTTATCACCCATTGCGGTAACAGTTTCACCTCTACCCCAAAACTCGTACTTAATCGATGAACCGAATTACATATCTAGCCATTCTAGGAACATCACACCTTGACAATCAAAAAAAAAAAAAAAAAAAAAAAAAAAAAAAAAAAAAAAAAAGAACCCCTCGCTAAACATAAATAATAAACGAACTACTAAAGGATCTAAAGACATACCAAGAGTTAGCTTGCAACTCAAGCCCCTGGGAACGGATTCCTAACCTTTCACTCATTCATTTGAAATACCAACGGTCCGTCCTACTACCCTCTTATGAAATAATAAACTTTGTCGTTGTCTAACGCAAACTGCTTTCAACTATTCTACCGACTATCTCATGGTCATTTTGCAAAAAGCCTTACTACTGTGCCATTAAACAAAAAAATTCACAACCTTACTCATACTTCATAAACAATGACCTTATTAATGCTTTGCTAACTATTTTCTATAGAGTAATAAACCGATTAATTACCTTACTACTAATTTATGAAACAACAAACAATTACGATATCAATTTGTAAACTATATTACAAATTTTTCCTACAAGTTATATTGCGGTCTTATAAACTATTTTACCCTTTTAGTGAGTTGTTTTAGCCACTGTTTGATTTAAAACCATAAAACTTGGTACTCTTACCTCACAAACCATTTTGCCTTTACCGTACTAAGTATTTTACTACCACCCTATTAATTGAACTACGAAATCTTCTTCTATTGGACAAACAATAAATTGTTTTCTTATAAGCTATTTTACAAATTATTTCACGAGTTATCTTACAACCTGAATTGTTGTATTACCAAAATATCACAAGGTTAATTACGATTTTACTACTACCCTATAAATAATAAATAAATCGTTTTCTATTACCTTGTAAGCTGTTTTAACAATCACCTTACTAAGTGTTGCTTTAACACAAAACCGCAAACTACGATTTATCTTAATAGAAATATTTTCTTCTTACTCAATAAAGTGGTTTTACGAACCATTTCATAAACTTTACTGCAATTTCCTCATAAACTATTTACTCCCTTGAAAAACTTTAAAGGATAACCGATGTTTTCTTTTGAAAATAAACCAAATTTTCGAAGTAAAAATAAGCGCTTTGTTTTGAAAACATGCTAAGAAACAAAATTGATTCATCATCTACAAAAGCTAAGGTATTTTGAAATTATTTTGAGAAACAACTTTTGAATTTACAAAAAAAAAAAAAAAAAAAAAAAAAAAAAAAAAAAAAAAAAAAAACTCTAACTTGGAACCGATTCCATGTTGTCGCTTAAAACCTTATTTAACAAGTTTTCATTTCAAAAGCTGAAATTTAGCAACTTTTGTTCCACAAGTCGTTTCACATCAAGTTTCTAGTAATCACTCCAAGAGCCATGAGAACAGGTCTTGGTATGAGTATTGGATACCATCCATATACTGTTGGCTTGAGTGAAAGAATTATTTAAAGGACATGTTGCGTATCTGCGTGATCGATTGCGACACTTGTTAGGATAGACACCTCCCATTGGTCGAAATCTCATATAACCATAGCCACGTTGTACGAGGTACTTCATGGTTGAAAATTTTCGCTCAAAAATTCGTCGGATTCAAGTGGGAAATACCCAACTTGCTATCCTGAAACTATTCATGAATCTGCCGAGAGATTTGTTAAATCAAAAGCAGAATGCAAACTGCTCACGATTATCAGAAAAGCTACGATGGATGAATGACCTAAATCTTTGAGACTCCATGATTGGAGACGAAGCTATGCTTAAAATCTCATCATGGATTGTGTGATACGTTTAGTAAACGTGGAAAGTTTAATCTTCGTTGTGTTGATCCTTTTAAGACTCTTGCTAGAGTTGGACTGGTGGCTTAGAGCCTCGAGCTACCATCCGAACTTAGCTGTTCATGACGTTTTTATGTGCGTAATCAGAGGTAATGCCTCATGTTGAAAACGATTATTGTCTTTGCTCGAAGATATCCATATCGACGAACGCTTAAGCTGTATTGGGAAACTTATCGAAATCATGAATCGTGAAATCAAATGACTTGAGCAAAGTCGTTTTCTTATTTTACTGATCGGTGGAAACTCTAAGAAATATCTCGAATTCGTGTGAGAACGTGAAAATGGAATCCGGAGAAAGTAACTATATCTCTTTTCAATTCTAACGGATAACTCGAATTGAATCGCGAGGACGCGATTCCGTTAAGGAGGGAAGTCTGTGACAACTCGCACTTTTCTAGGTGTCCGTTTTCGAGAAAATTCATTTGTTTTTCAATTACGAACTTTTTTTGAGCTCATTTGACGTGAAAACGAGAAAGTTATCTTATGAAACGTGAAAATCAGACGCAACGCGTACCGGCACAATTGTAATCTCGTTAAAACATTCTATTTGATCATTAATCCTATTGGCGAGAAAGTAGTCAAATAAATACCCAATTTTATTGGAAAAATGATTTCAAAAATATTGGCGCAAGTTTCGTGGTCTCACGAGAAATCTTGATAACCGAAACGAGCTCGAGAAGTGTTATCGTGAAAGATTGGGGCAATTAGCACAACCGGCCCATCCATTTTAATACCAAACGCACCCTTAACTTTGAGAATTGACACCTTTAGTCCCTCTTGGGGTATATAAACTCCCCACCCCACATATTCTCACACTTTTACACACACACTTCTCTCACATCCCTCTCTCTAAAAATCCGGTCACCGGAAAACCTTTCCGATCGTCTTCTCCGGCGAGATTCCGGCCACATGCCGTCAGACTATTACACCACCTATACCATTCGATAGATCGTCTCATCGTGGTTCTTTTAACATACTTCACACGCGTTAACTCTCTCACACGCGCCCTAAATCTAGGTTTCTAGATTCGAAATTTAGGGTTTCGTGTTAGGGTTTGTATGATTTAATGGGGATAGAGTGATGGTCACGAATAGGGTTTGTTTGGAGATTTATGAGACGGTTGTAGCACGCCACCACCACCAGTGGTCTCAGCCACCACACCCGCCACGGCTGCGGTCACCACCACTCCTCCTTCATCTCATCTCTCCGTTCCGTTTTTGTATTTCGTGGGTAAGTCGATATGAACCATTTCATTCCCTTCTTTTATTTAAACCGATTGCAATATTGGAGTTGTGTTTTCGTGGACTAATAACGGATTTAAAAACAGATTTAGAATAATTTTCGTATTGTTTCGTGTGGTGAAAGTGGTGAAAAACAGTTTTGACATATATATGTCCGTGTGGATATGTGGTGTTAATGTTTTGTGGACAAAACCTGAATAAAAACGTGTTTTTATATAAACTCGTGTGGTGTAATAGCAGTTCTAAGAACCTGATAACAATGGTGTTTGTTGTACCAATTTTTGTTTAGGGTCGGGTCGACCCAGATTATTATGATAGTTTGAGCTCAGATTCAAGGGGGTGTGATGTTGTTATTATAGTTGTGATTCTGAAATTGTTACTTTAATCTAGTACTATTTTCTTTATGCTTGTGGGGTACACGAATTTGATAGATATCGGGTCAACTTAGGCTGCTTCGGGTCAGTTAGACTCGCTTGGGTCACAGATTTTTGAGTCGTATGTATACGGGGTTTGGGTATAAGATTGGTCATGGGATAGTATAAAACTAGTAGGGTGTGAGAATACGTGTATTTCTTGTGAGTCGCGGTTGTGTCTATTTGTCGAGGATATGCTCGTTAAAGCTTATTTTTAGTGGTCTCAATTCTCGGTCTAAGTCTCAGCCGAGAGGGCATTTGTTTTTGCAAGTTTAATAAATTTTTGTTGGTCAAATAAGGTTGTGGCATAAAAACTGTATGTCGTGTGTTTGCATTTTAATACTAAACTTAAATTTTACTTATTGGATGCGGATATTGGACTAGAGTGATTTGGTGGTTCGATTGTGATATTGGAAATCATTGGTACGTTTCGGTAACTCGTGGTTGACACTTGCTATTGAACTTTGCGTATATTGGACTTATATCGGACTATTTGGACTCGAGACGGAGGTGATAAATTAGACTCTACTCGTATGGACCAATATATCAGATGAAACTAATGATAAGTGGCAAGACCAATAACTAATACATAAGCTAAAAATTTGATTAACTACTAAAACTATTTAGTTAAGTTATTATTGAAACGGGTTGGAGTAATTAACTAGAACACAGGTTTAATTATAAATCTGATGGGGTATATTGTTTTAAAAATCAAGTTTTCATTTAAGTCTATTAACACGGAAATATTGTATAAACGGACGCATTATATCGGAATTTATAAAAACTTATTAAACTTATACTTCTATTTGAAAATCCTTTTATTTATATAAAACCCAACAATTTTATAAAAATTATGAAACGTTATTATAATTAGAGTTTCTTATAAAGTCTAATTGACTTTTCTAAACTATCTAGAGTTTCTTATAAATGCCTAAGGCTCAAACCATTTGCTTGTTTTATTGCTAGATGATTCTTACTTGTTTAGTCCTTTATATATGTTTTATGCTTTGGTGTGTGTTCTTGAGTCTTGGTCAAAACTACTTGACTATTCTTATAATGTATGGGGATATACATTACGCTTTAGTGTGAGTTATATTTGGCATGAGTTACTTGTCGAGCCTTGTCTTCTTACCACCACACGAAACATTAATGATAAACTTTTGTGATACGATATATTATACTTTTAAACAAACATTAATACGAGTAATCCACGAAAACTAAAACAAGTATCTTTTGAAAACTCAATTACTTTATGATACATATCCTGAGATAAGCCTTACACTACTAGGTTGAGCAGATGACGAGCCATTGTGCCTATACTCTTGTATCGTTATGCGATTCCACACCGTGATACTACTTTGTTTCATTTCCGATGCTAGTCATAAAGCATCGATTCTTGCATTGCTTCGGACTAAGGTGAGTTCATAGCCCCACTTTTACTCTTTTAACTGTTTTATAAACTCCTTGGGGGAGAATACATGCTACTACTGCTTTTATGATCACAATTGCTTGAAAACTGTTTGCTGTACTCTTGATATTATGACTCTGCCTAAGTTGTTTGCCAAAAGTCCCCTACATCATGAACCATTAATCACTTGCGAGTGAACGCAAATATCGTGGATAGTACTATGGGAATTGACGACCCCGACTCGGTTATCGGAAATAACCGGGGCGCACTATATTTGGTATCTCTATGTAATTGGCTATTACATCTCAGAGGGGCAATTTTATTTACTTACACCAGTAATTTAGGTGTATGCAGTTAGTTTGGTGTCATGAGCTTAGTGCAATAATATCAACTATCTTTTATGGGCGTATAACAACGTAGCCCATGGCTTATCTTAAACTTGAAAATCTTGTGATCAACTGTTTATTTACTAAACCTATGAATTCACTCAACCATTGTGTTGACTTTTTAGCATGTATTTTCAGGATGAAAAGGCGATAGCTAACTCTGGAGGCGCTTGGGCATTGGCATGGCATGGTCATAGATGACTCTGATATACGAATTGGGACCACATTTTATTAATGGGCCATGTTTCCGCAACAAGTCAACCTTTATAAACTCCATTTTACTTCAATAAATGAAATCTTTTAAGAAAAATCTTTATTTTTCACTTTGTGTTATGATCCAATTGAGTAGCATCCCAAAAACTTTTCCTTCCGCTGCAAACCATTTTTGGGGGTGTTACATTCTCTGAAGCTGACTTTGAGAATTTGTCTATCAACGACATTGAAGACATGTACCTTGCCAAAGTACAGGGTCGCATGAGACAATTTTCAACCGAAGTACAACGTGAATTCATCAAGTCATTGCTCATCTTCATCAGACGAATAGTCATCAAAGAACGTGTAGAAGATCTCCAACTTGCTGTTGAATCTTATCAGACCCGTGTCAACTTCACTCCACCACAGCTTGATCTTCCTGACATCAACCAGCTTCCACAATACACGCTCGTCAGCAAACCGTTCGGTGTTGTTTACCGCAGTGAACTTCAACGCAATTGCTTGATGGCGTGCAGCGATCTTCACAAGTTTGGGGATCACACTTTGAAGATGGTTAGGGATGGATTAGCTTATCGGTTGAAGGATAGACATCTAAAGATTGGGTCTCCTAAGCGATGGAATTCTCAGGATCGAAGGGATGTGCGGAGAATCATCAGAATGATTGATGAAAGGTTGTTTCGAAGGGATCAGTTCAGAACATTGGAAAGCTTTGTTGGTGGTCCACCCAGGATCAACATCACCGGCTATCAACGCCCTGTTCGCACTCCTGGCGGCATCACTGCACTTCCTGGTACCCCTTGAACTGCTTCTCTCATTATAAATTTGGATGTGTGATTATGTATGTCAACGGCTTATGCACACATTACAGTGTACAACCCGTAATCGTCAAGAAAGGACCCTGTGGTACGCTTCAGTGCCACAATCCTTATAAAAGGAGCGAAAGCTTCTTACTTTTGAGTAAAACCTATCAAACCTTTCATTTTTCAAGGTTTTGCTCAAAAGGACAAGTACTTCCCCGTATGATTTTCAAAACCTCAACCGTTTATATCACTAGTTGAGGGGGAGCATTTGAATTAAAACTTTGTTCACAAATTGTTCATAGTGGTCATCTTCCCGCAACACTCGAAATGGTCATATTTATTCTCAACTTTTCAAAAACAACATTTTATATGCCATTTTTGAGGGGGAGAAAATTATGTGATAAGAAATATGTTGTGTAAATGCAAATGAATCTTTGTGTAATAGACTTAACCAACGAATTGACGGTACTAAACTGTTAGTAACTCGAAAAGACTTGTCCGGGACAGGTAATAATTTCAAGCTAGTTCGCTAGTAATGTAAACGTGTCTCGCAAAGGACTTGTCCAAGTAGAAAGTACCATTCGAGAAACTCTTGGTAGACATGAACTCTGATGGGTATGACAACCTTTCGAGGTTTGTCTACACCTTCAAGATAGTTATTTGAGCTAGTTGTCACCTAAAAGCTGACAATGTAACTCTTTAACTATGCAACGTAACCGTGTGTCGCGGAGGAGTGTCTATCTTGAGTTGATCAATTCAAAAGTGCGCGCCCTTCCCACACAGTGCAGATTTCCGTCAAAACTCTAAAACACATGTGGAAGGGGAGTATTTCTGCTAAAAGATAAAACTCTCACAGTGGTTCAAACATGTTTTTCATTTACAAACCCTTTGAGAGATTTTCTTGAAAATTGGTTTTATGGCAACATAGGTTAGTCATGGAGTGATAAGGTGACTAAGGTTAGGAATAACCGTCCTATGATCCGCCAGAGCCGGGGGGATCTACCCAAGGACATCACAAATAGTTAGTACTTAGAAGTCCTTAGGTACGATTATAAAAAGGATAAAATGAGAATCGGAGAAAGAAGGAGTTGAAGAATTAAAAAGAAATGCAAAGAAAAGGGTGAAAAGAAATAGCCCTCCAAATTATACAACTTAGGGCAGACACCGGGTTCAATTCATATGCTACTGGTTGTCACTTAGTGACGCCGGTATTGAAGATTAAAAGTCGTCATGGACCCAGTGACGCATGCACTAAACCTTCTTAGCCACTCAAGTTTCTCTCTACAGAAGCTTGTTTCATTCTCACAGGGAACCCTATGTAAACTATTGACTTTCTCTTAGAGATCGCTGGTATTGAAGAAGGAGACCCTCTCCCTAGTCTCCGCTCAGGAAAAAACCAAAACGCACTATTGAGTCTAGAGCCACGAGATTCATCAAAAGATCTCTTAGGTACACTTGACATTTTATCACTTACGTTCAACAATAAGAATTTCAGTGGTACGTTATCGAGTCCTTCACAGATCTTAGCAATCTGTCGAGAACATTTATGAGAGGTTCACATCTGTGATCCTCAGTGATTGAATGGAAACTCCTTCCAGGGTCAACATCAAACAGCCCTGACAGCAGGTCACTTCGGTAACTCCCCGTGTATTACGCTTAGTGTGTCTCAAACGGTCTACAGTCGTGAGGTGATGCTTCGGTATACCTCGGCGACTCATCTGAACTGTAGGTGTACTTCGGTACATCGCGTTATCTCACTTGTGGGACTCCAGTTCAGGAACGGCCCTTGTAAGAATTAGAGTTGTGTTTTCACACTATGCCGTTAACACTCTCGAAGTTCGTAAATGTAAGTGCCGAAATCTGCTTATTACTAACCGTTTTAATTGTTTCCTTCTTATGGAAGCTCCAGAGCGGGATGATTGTGCAGATTCTTCTCATGCTCACGCCAACATCATCACTAATGGAAGTTCTATCCAAAAGCAACACAACAGTCAGAATGATTCTTCGTCAAATCAAAGAATCTACAAAGTTAAATACTTAAAGAACTTCATCAGTACTGAATTCCAACGTCAAAGAGCGTGTGAGCATGTTGAAGAATGACGTGGAGACACTGTAGCGGCAATGCAGACCTGAGGCAGACTTAGTGCAGACAACAACATACTATCACTTTCATCACAAAGAACAATGATCAAAGAACAAAGTTAAAGATGACATCAAAGCATAACCATTCAAAGAAAACTATCTCTCTACACTGGGGAGATTGTTTGAATCAAGGCAATTCTTCTCACAAGAAAGAAGAATGTCAGAAGACGTCAAAAGCTACTATTACATCAACGCCTTCACCGTTTTTCATCACCAATACTTGAGGGGGAGATTGTTGGAATCACTCCTAAACCTTAATTCAAGTGTTAGTTTAACATATGTAATAGGTAGCTTATTATGGCCTTTATGTTTGTTTAAGGTCAAGCTTATGTAGAAGGCCCATAAGCTTAGGCCCATGTCCAATAAGGAAAAGGGAAGGAGTAGGACTGTTGCCCTAGCTCCTTGCCTATAAATACTATGTAATAACCCTCACTTGAGGGTTGGTTGTTCAAGTTATTCCTTTCACTCATACTCCTACGCGTAACCGTCTTTACTTAACGTGTGTGTGTGTTTGGTTTATTGTTCAATCGCCTTTATCTCTTTCTATTGATGCTTGTGTTGTAAAAATAGTGACCTAACAAGTTCAACCAAACGGTAGGTGATCAGTTGGTCAAATCGCACAAGTAGAAAGGGTCATTAGTTGGTCATATCTTACCCTTCCCGTCTCAGTCTACTCACTTAGGGTCAGTTGGTCATATCTCCTAAGCAACTAGCCTCTACCGCCATTCAAAACTACCGAAACAAGGGTAGCTACCAATAAACTATGCATGCATACACTTAGAAATAATTATACAGAAGTAATATAAACGCAAACAAAAAAATTAAGGAATCATAACTAGGCCAGCACCTAGAGGTGCTTAGCCGCTCATATTAACCATACACATCAATTCAATAATTAATGTTACGAAATACATGAATCGAAAGTAAAGAAAAGATAAAATGCTAATACTTATTGTAGGGGAGTGATTTCTCCCTTGGAGATAGCTCCGTATGCTCCTCTAGACCTGCCTTTGGCTTCTTCCCACGTTCTTTGGTTGTGGTGTATGAAATGGTATGCTTTGAAATGCTGGAAACCGTGGGGTATTTATAGGCCAGATCTGGGTTACGGCGTAACTAATAAAATTGTTACGCCATAATCCTCTATTTCTTCGTAATTTGCACTAGACTACTGGTTATGGTGTAACCTTAGAAGTGGTTACGCCGTATCTTCAATAATTCTTGGTTACGCCGTAGTTTATGCAAGAGTTACGACATAGTTATCAGCGGCGCGGATCTTCATTTGACCTAATATAGTTACGTCGTAATCTTTTAGGAGAGTTACGCCGTAATCTTCTGATGAGTTGGCTTTCTGAGTCATGCTTTAGTTACGGCGTAATGTGAGAGATGAGTTACGCCGTAACTTCTTCAAAATAAGCATTTTATGATAAATCTTTAATAATTCTCCAATTCTGCGTCTCTTTAGCTTCAATGTTCGTAATTTACCTGAAAGTGAAATATAATGGGAAACAAGCGTAAATCCATAAAAATGATATAAATTACAAGCATTATCGGGGGAAATTGACACTTAATATTTAGGATAATTTGATGTTATCAAATATCCCCCCACTTGAACTCTACTTGCCCTCAACTAGACCTTATTAGAAAGATTCCTAAAAAGATATCTCCCATAACCTGGAAAATATAAGTTTACAAATCCCTTATGCTAGAATAAAACAAAGCCGAACACCTCACGAAATGGGAACGAAACACTCAAATCTCTTAACTATTCTAAGTGTCAATTTCGGGGTTGTTAGGAATCATCCTAACACGAAAATGTGACAACATATTCGGTATTACAATAGTTTTATTGTAAGGCACAAACACATGGACTGAAACTGTCATTTATGTAAAGTTATGTGTTTGGTGTAATATATAAGCCCTTCTAGAGTTCACTAGGAGGGTGATGCTTAGTGTGTAAACTTTATCATTTTTTCATTATTCAATAAGACACCTAGTTATCCCTTCTCTCTTTCTCTCTCTAACCATGGATGTCATTTACTATCATCATCCCCGACCTCCCGAATCACATAATCAACTAAACTAAACGATCCAACAATTGGCATCAGAGCTAGGTTATTATCATTGGTTGATTTGTGATCCAATCTTGGAAAAATCGTACTATTTTAAAACTGTTGTTACATGTTTTTCTTTGTCTTATACATTATTTGTTTTAACAGTTTTAATAAGGTCAAATATGATGTTATTTGTAGTCTAAAACAGTCAAAATGATAAGAGTTTGAATCTGGGTTTTAATGGGTTTTTCTGGAAAAAGTTTAAAGTTTTGCGAGTTATATTTTACTTTGAAGATTTGCGAGTTTGCACAATTTTCATTGAAGATTTGCGAGTTTGCATAGTTTTCGTTGAAGAATTGCGAGTTAGCATTGTTTTCTGACTTGAAGATTGGCGAGTTAGCCGGTATAATCTTTCGAGTTTGCGAGTTAGCAACTTTCTAATTGAAGATTAGCGAGTTACAATTTTTTATTTTGAAGATTAGCGAGTTTCTAATGCACTTGAAGATTAGTGAGTTTCTAATTTTCTACACTTGAATACTTGCGAGTTTGCTCATTTAAACTCAGATTCATGTCATTACCTCAGATCTATAATCCTCATTGGTAATTAACTGTTATAATGCATAAGAAAAGAAGAGGAGGAGAAGACCAGTAGACCACAACCAACATCTACAAACTCTTTAGACCTCAGTTATTACATCATCAGTCCTCAAGATTAAAAACGAAAAAAAAAATGAACGAGTCCATGACCAGAAATATTAAACCAAATCCCAAATGACAACCACTTCAACAAGTCACAACAAATCTAATAACCCGTCCCCATGAACCACAACCAACATCTACCAACTCAATCTCCATTCAAATCTTAAGTCTATAGCAATAAAAACCTTTCGAAAAATAAAGAGGATTCAAGATCTCAGGTTATTTCAACTTTAGCATAAATCTTTAGAGATTTAACAAGTTTGAATCTAGTCCATCATCAATCTATCTTGAAGCATAGCTTCTTTGAAATATCCGAAAACTTATAAAGAAAAAAAAAACAAAACTTTATCAGTTTCATTCTTTTCTTTTCTTTCGGTTTAGAAAAACGAAAATCAAAAACATAACTTTCACACCTACCCAAGATCTACCAACAGACCTTGAAGCCGTGCCTTTATGTACCATGAATGAGCAACAAATTATCAAAGGAAGGAAAATGCTTGCTTCTTTGTTGATTGGTTCGAATATGTAATAAAGAAAAGTTTTAATTTTTCTTTCATCAGTCGTGGGTTTGTGGAACAATTATTTGACAAAGTGTTGTTTGTATTTAACATACGGACTTGTATGGTGAGGGTTGGCTAAGTTTGTTGGTTGCTGCGTTTTTCACAAGACAAGCAGATGGGGGCGGATGCAAGTTGTGTTTAGGTTTAGACAAATGAGAAATTAGGGTGGCTGCTCTTTATATCCTCCTTAATTTTAACCCTTACCTGATTTGTTATGGATCGGGCCTCATTTATTAAGTTCTTGGGCTTATTGGGTTATAATCGGATCTTTGGTTATGGGTTGATATTATTAACATTTGGTTTGGACTTGTTGGGACGAGATGTATTCTACCCAGTTGTTAACATTAGTGCCAAAACAATATAGACTTAAATGGTTATATTTGGGTTTCGAAATGTCAACGTAAAATTATTTTTGGGGTTATGCATTTTTGACAAGATCGGGAATTTTCCATTATCAAGATTCATCAAAACCATCAAAAAGGCAAGTTTTGGGGATGTAACCGCAAGATGTGATTACGACGAGAATTCATTATTATTTATTTGAGGGTGAAGTGGGATATATCGGGGTTGGTTGGATGCATGATTCTTCGAGATCCTTGTTCGAGCTTTTAACTGTTACAAATGACAAAGACTTGATTTTTCTAGTTATACCTGATGTAAGGAGTTACGTTGTTGTGCTCACAGCGTATAGCTATGACTTTAAAGGAGTTACGTTGTAGTGCTCAAGTGTCACAACAAGTTGTAGATAATTCGAGAGAAGTTCATATACAATTAAGGATGGATGGATGGGTATATGATTCTACCTTTATTGAAATTCTCAGTAGTGGTTCTTCGTCAGACATTAGTGCAAGCTTAAGTCACAAGTTCGGGTTCTTTTACTTCAGTCTCAAGTTCGTCATATTGGGTTTTCTCCATCAGTAGTCACTACAAAGAGCCGTCTAAATGATAATGGGGTCGGTAAAGAGTTAGTTGAGAGGAGTATCAAAGAGTTGAGAAGTTTTATCAGCAATTGATTCTCACGGGATATTTCATGCTTCACAGAGATTTATGGTACTTCACACTTATTCGATTACTTGGACATACGGGGTTACGCTGCCTCCGTTTCCATCGTAAACATAGTGTGTATGCTTCCGATTCCGCGAAGACATCGTGGGGGAAGAGAGTGGATGTGCTTTGTATTTTTTTCAACTTCTTTGCGAAAACACTCATGTTCCATAAGTATCTGCAATCAGGGGGAAGAAATGTGCACATCAAGGACGCACAACAGGTTCTCGTGATCGAGCTTTAAATGTTATGACTGCCGGAGATATGTCCATAGAGATGATCAGTGGTATTGTTTTGTGACTTTGGTGTTATCGTTTCAAATTTCCCGGGTTGTTTTGTGTGAAGTAGCCTACTTGTGTGAGAAAATATTGCTGATTTCTTGCATGTTACCCTCGAACGGAGTTTTCGCATTGAGCACAATTGTAATTAAGTGACTAGTTAGATTTGCTTGGTGTGGTTTACGGTGTTATCTACAAATTCCGCTGCGTACTTAAAACTTCAAAAGTTAGAAGACATGTTAACTACATCAAAGTTTCGAATCTGCTGAAGACGGTTGTCAGTTTGGGGGGGAAGCTGATTCAGAAACTTCGCCAAAAAGAAGTGTATGGAGAAGCTGCTAAATACATGCAGTATGAATTGGGGGGAAGTTAATCACATTCATACAAATTACATCATTTTCCTACAAGTGAAGAAAATGTTCTCAAGCCGAGGTACAAGATGAAGACAAAGAGCGTCAACTGCAGACATCCTCATCATTCGAAGAGCATATGTAGACATTTCTTTATTTGTATTTGTACTTGTAGGAAGTGTTGTAAGTAATCCCATATGTTGCCACA
Organism: Chrysanthemum seticuspe; assembly: GCA_019973895.1. Lineage (NCBI taxonomy): Eukaryota > Viridiplantae > Streptophyta > Magnoliopsida > Asterales > Asteraceae > Chrysanthemum > Chrysanthemum seticuspe. The sequence continues at coordinate 15,023 of BPTQ01005562.1, read as the reverse complement.
TTGGGGGAAGATTGTTAGGAATCATCCTAACACGAAAATGTGACAACATATTCGGTATTACAATAGTTTTATTGTAAGGCACAAACACATGGACTGAAACTGTCATTTATGTAAAGTCATGTATTTGGTGTCCTATATAAGCCCTCCTAGACTTCACTAGGAGGGTGATGCTTAGTGTGTAAACTTTATCATTTTTTCATTATTCAATAAGACACCTAGTTATCCCTTCTCTCTCTAACCATGGATGTCATTTACTATCATCATCCCCGACCTCCCGAATCACACAATCAACTAAACTAAACGATCCAACAGGGGTGATCTCTCAATCGCACAGTCATAGCATGTATTCTATCATAAGCTTGGCGGTTACACAAATCTCCACCACTAGAGTTAAGGGCTAAACAATTTTCGAAGGCAATATGGGTAGACACGACAAAGGTTAAGGGTGACTCGTCATTACTAACATGTCATGGCGAAGTGGACAAAATAAATGATACATGACCAAATCCGTGGCCAAGACACCAAAGATTGCTCGCTGCATCACCTACACACGCTTCATGACTAAAGGGTAGGATAAGACATGGGATATATAAATGGTGTAAAATAAAAATCAAGCAAATAATCTAAATCTATAACCAAGTCATCACCACTTACCGTCCACCCAAAGTTCAAGCATTGAAGTTTAAGAAACCGGATCATGAAATACTAGGTAGATGTGTCATTAGAGGATGTAATAATGGGCACACTACCTTTTCTCTAACTGTTGGCACACTATCCAAATACGTCGAGCTAACTCAACATACCTCGTCTATGGTCTCGAAATGATGCAAAGGCCAAGTTCTAAAGTTTACAAGCTACCGGCACACTCATAATTTGGTGGATTTGGGGTAAGGATAATCTCACCATATAATATCAAGGGTTGTATGTGCTCGGCTAAGGTCTAATCTAGTTAGGTTAAGAAAAACATGTCAAAATTTTAAAAATGTCATAATTTTTCAAAATAAACTAGAAAAACGAGGGCAAAATAAAGTTCAAGAGATAATTCTACTCCCGTCCCCCCACTTGAATTGTACAAAGTCCCTTTTGTACTAAGCGTTAAATAAAGGTGGAGAGAAAAGTAGAATTAGAGCGAGAACTTCCCTGAAATTTGCTCCAAAAAGAAAGAAAGCGCACGAAAAAGAGTCGTGCCTTCGTATAAGCGTCCATGGGCAAACTTCAATCCCTGAAATCACACTCCCGATAAGCATAATTTTAAAAAGAAAAAAAATGAAAAATGAAAAACAAACCTAACTCACTTTCGTAGGCATCATGGTTGCATTTAGCATATGCAATAAGCCTTTTAAACCACTTGGTGTCCCAAGTGGACGAGTGAAGTCTCGTGAGGGTATACATGGAACACACCCACAAAGTTCATTTAAAATACTAATACAAGGTTATTGTGTTTTAAAATGAAAGAAGTAAAGCAGAGGAAAGTTACGTCGTAACCCTTAGAAGGAGTTACGCCATAACTAGGCAAAACCTGGCATACGCTGCAAGAGTGTAGCTACGGCGTAACCACAGAGATGGACTTACGCCGTAATTGGTGATGCATCCGAAATTCTACTGCAAAGGATTGGTTACGGCGTAACCACTGAGATGAGTTACGCCGTAACTATAGTCAGATCAGCATACTGCAGCAGCAATCACTCTTCGTTTCCTGCAAAAATGGCTAAAAACACAAAACCCTACAGGAATGGAAATAAAACAAAATAAAGGGATAATTCGGGTTGTCTCCCGAAAGAGCACTTTTCTTTATTTACGAGTCTTTAAGTTAGACTCAGAGCCTTGGGGCTTTATGGTGGCCTTTGAACTTGGCCAACTTCCTCCATGTCTTTCTTTCTTGAAGAGGGCTTGTCCCAAACATGTGGAGAAATAAACCGAGTTATGGATATCGATTTTCTTGCAAAAAAATAGCCTTTGCCCACTCACAATGAAATTTAGTCTCTTCTTCCCATTTTAATTTAACAGCTCCAAACTTTACTCGTAACCAATTTTCAAATGAGATTCCCTTGTATCCAACTTCCCTTCTCATTTCCTCATCAAAACATGCCCATTCCTTGCGTTTGAGCCAGTCAGGATCGGGGAACTCTCCTCCATCGTAGATCTTGCGGTTGGGGTCGCATGCAGACCATGCCATGGTGAATTCATCCGACATCATAGTTGGTTCACAAAAATGAATGGTCCAATCAATCTCGGTGAACCATTCGTTAAGAATACTATGCCCTTGCAACCAATTTTTCTTGATAAGTTTTTCGTCTTCCCAGCACCACCAAACTTCAGCAGCCTCTTTTATTATCCGAATGAGATATTGTCCTCCTCCATTACATCGTTTTTGAAAAGGAGAACATGTAGGTAATGTAACTTTAGACCCGTCAATCAAAGAGGTTTCAGGAGTACAACAGTGAAGTTTCCTAGTAAGAACATAACTTGGTACCGAAGTCCGGAAATCATCATCTTCCCCTCCGCTGTTGTCATCATCACTTGACTCAGTTCCTTGCAAATGGCCAAAATATGAAGGAGGAAATCTATCGGAATAATCCAACTGAACCTCCGGTGAATCCTCATTTGTTACTATTTCATCCAGCTCATGGCATAGAGTTTTTCCAATTTAAATTCTATTCTATCACTATAGTATCCCAACGAGTCAAGGAAAGGTTTACCAAGAATCAAACGTTCCTTTGTGTTTTTCTTCATGTCCATAACCACAAATTCTAGGGCAAAAAAGAATCTATCGACCTTCACACAAGTACCACCTGTAATTCCTAATGGAATAGCCTTTTTGCCATCTCAATCACGATATCCGTTTTCCAAAGATGAATTAATTTGAGTGTTAAGAATGTGGAAAGTGGCATGATATTCTTGCTAGATCCAACATCTACAATCCCCAAAATATCATAATTCCCAACTGAACATGGAATGACTAACCCGTTTGCGCTAATATCCTTAACCGCAAACAAATCGTTTTCTGACTTGGTTACACTTTCTGAGACATAGTTACGCCGTAACTCGGGGAAATAGTTACGGCGTAACCGATCCTGGTTGTCGACAATCGCTTCTTCAGAATTTTTTGTTGTAGATTTGCACTCCTCAATCAATTCCTTCGAATTATTATCAACAAAAACAACATTGCATACTGATGAGTGTCTAAATACTCATCATTTTTATACCTTTTAAACTGCAAAATCATCTGAAAACACTCAGAAACACATCAAAATGATGAAAATATCACAAATTAGTGTTTTATGTGTTTTTAATGCAAAAATATCAAAATCAGATGAAAAACATATCAAATTTGCAAAAATTGCAGTTTTAGTCCCCCAAGTTTCAAAAATTGTCAAAAACAGTCCCTGGTAAATCAAAACAAAGAGAAATGTCATTTAAGGTCCATGGGATTCAAAAGTTGTTAAAACAAACCCTTCAAAGTTTAAAATTTGCAAAATTACAACTTTAGTCCCTAAAGTTTGAAAAATGTCATGTTTAGTCCTTGGAATTTTCAAAAATGGCAAATATGGTCCTTATATTATTTGAGATTGTCAAAACCAACCCTTGGGCTACATTTTCTGAAGTGACAGTTTTGGTCCTTAACTTTGGCATAATTACAGTTTTGGTCCTTGTGTTATCTAGTTACTAAACCAAATGGACCCTTGTTACAAACTAAGCCAAGCCCAATCCAATAACCTTTATACCCGGCCCTTTAATACAACCCGGTCAACCAACTCTCACCCCAGTCAAATAAAACACCCCGCCAAGACTTTCTCCTTCACCCACCATCCCTGAAATCACTCCAAACCCATCCCCCCAGCTCACCCTTGTCTTCTCCTTGTTCCCCCACCTCCACACAACTACAAAAACCATTAAATGATCTCTCATCCAACTCACTCAACCTCAACTGCTAATGACCCATTTTGGCGCAAAAAAATAATCAAACGGCTATTATTTCCTTGACTCATCCAATGGTCTCAATTCCTAGTGGGATTTTCTCAGTGGACAAGTGGAAGCATGTGGAGCTATAAAAGAGAAGATTGAGAGAAGAATAAGAGAGTAGTTAGTTTTTGATAAATTTTACTTATGTCGATTTTTAAATTATTGTCTTAGTTTAAATGGAAATGGTGTAATTTCAAGTTCATTGTATCACTTTCAAGTTAATGAATCATTGTATTAAGCTTTTGAGTTTTCAATACAAGTTTTTAGCTAAACTCTACATTTCAGTTACTGTTGAAATTTTCAACCTTAAAATCTTATGTTAAACTTTCAGAAGCTTATATTTAATCTCAATCAAGCTTGTATAAGTTCATTTTAAGCTTTGTATCAGCTCACATTCAAAGTCTAAGTAATTTAGGTTCAGGGTCAACAAAAGTCAACTCTTAGACTCATATTGGAATTGGAATGGTTACTGGTGTTGCAGTGATGATCATGGGTTAGATTTGGTAGGTTAGAGTAGGATTTGGAGTTTGTTTTAACCTGCACCAGCTGGATAAAGTTGTGAGTTACCTATCTCACTTTTCATTTTAGTCATATTGCAGCTTTTGCTTATAAGAGTATCTGTGGTCACAACTTGTTTCTATGTGCTTATCTAGTTGTAATCAGGTCAAGTAAACTCAGTTTGATCAGTAGTACCCTCTGGTTCAGTGTTTGTTCTCATTTCAGTTTGCATTTCAGTTTTTAAGAGGTGTTTGGTTCAGCTTTGTTACCTGTGTTAATAACTAGTGCAGTGGTAATTACTTGTTACTTCATGTTTGTTAAGTTCATATTAGTTCATTTGAGTCATTACTTTTGCTTGCTAATCACCCAAAGTCAAAAATCATCAAATCTCCCTTAGCAGCTCCACTGTTGGAATTGTAGCAAGCCAAAAACTTGTTTTATGTTCCAATATCTTAAACATAGCTTTCATTAGTCTCATTTAATCATAATACATCATTTCTAGTCTATAAATCTAGATCAAAAATCAGTTTAGTCAACTTTCCATTTTTTTTCATCAAAAGTCAAATTGCTAAAACTCAGTTTTGGCCAACTGAGAGTGATTTTTCATTCACTCATTTTTGAGTCAATCCTCATGAAAATTGTAGTTTTGGAAAGTGCTTCTGGTCTAGTTTCTTATGTCTATTTTAGTGAAATTTTGTAATTTTTTCTAAAAGCTCAAAAGAGCTTGTCAATTTGCTGTCAAACCCCCTGTGCAGGGCATCAAGTCTGCACAGGGCTTATGGAGTTTTTGCAGAGCTTATGTAGAGTTCATTTGGGCTCTCCTAAGTCTGGTTTTTGGTTTACAAGGTCTCACCTAGGTCTAGTGTAGGATCCAGCTTGTGCTTTTCAGTTTCAGCTTATTTTGAGTCATGTGCAGTGGCTTAAAGTAGACCCCCAGATTCTGTTTTAGCATATAAGCTCTCAACATCAAATCTGTTGAGCTTGTTGTTTCAGAGGTTAGGGATTGTTGAAACTTGTTCCATTTTAGTTCCTTTAGCTTATTATAGCTTGTTTATCAGTTTGGTAGCTTTTGGTGAGCTTTTGGCTTATCAAGTGCTTATTTCAATAAGCACTCCTTCATCAGTTCCATAATCTTCCTAACAAGCCCCTGTTTTTCCATTTTTCCTAGCTTCTTAATAATATTTTAGACTTTTCCTGAAATTTTCAGATTTTTCTAAGTTGTTTTGCTATTTTTCTTAATTTAAATTAGTTTTTAAGTATTTTTAAATTAGCTTTTAATACAAAAAATTAAGAAAAGCTTCAAAAAAATAATTTTTCATTTTTATTAAGTTAAGATAAATGTAAAAGTCATAAAAAGTATTTTTCCATAATTTTCTTGGTTTAAATAGTATTTTCTAGCATTTTAATTAGTTTTAAATAGTTTTAAATTAGTAATAAATATATAAAGAGTCTAAAAAATATATTTTCTGTTTTAAAATTAGTTTTATAGTATTTTAGATTTTTCAGAATCATAAGTTTATTTTTCTAGCCTTATTTTGTATTTTCTTCTATTTTAGAGTATTTATTAAATAGTTAAAATAGTTTTTAATTAATAATAATTAATTAAATAATTGTAAAAATAATTTTCCTTTTCTAATAATTTTCTTATATAATTAGGATTGTAAAAATGTATTTTCTATATTCATAGGTATTTTCCATCTTTATTTTCACTTTTTATTTTGTACGTTTACGTAGTTTTTAATTTAAACGTAAGTTTTAATTTTTAAAACGTTCATCACTTTAAATATAGTGATAGCATTTATTTAATAGATTTTATCTTTTTTAATTTTCTTAATTTGTATTTAAGTCGCTGTTATTTATTAACTTTTTCAGTAGTGTAATATTCAATCCAAATCCTTTCTGATCACTATCATTAGTGATCATTCTATCGTCTGATCAAGTGTTTGCACACCATTGAGTCTCCGTGGGACTTAATGACCCGGGAATCCACTGTATTCTCTGATCTTCATTGTATTTGTGCTTAAGCTGTTTTAAGTCTGTTAAGACTTGACGGTTTAGCGCAGATCAACATTTTGGCGCCGCTGCCGGGGAGGCTTTAGCGTGTGTTCAGCCTTTTTCAGACCTATTCTTGCACATATACCACCATTTGTAAAAAGTTTTTTTTCTTGGTTTAAATAGTATTTTCTAGCATTTTAATTAGTTTTAAATAGTTTTAAATTAGTAATAAATATATAAAGAGTCTAAAAAATATATTTTCTGTTTTAAAATTAGTTTTATAGTATTTTAGATTTTTCAGAATCATAAGTTTATTTTTCTAGCCTTATTTTGTATTTTCTTCTATTTTAGAGTATTTATTAAATAGTTAAAATAGTTTTTAATTAATAATAATTAATTAAATAATTGTAAAAATAATTTTCCTTTTCTAATAATTTTCTTATATAATTAGGATTGTAAAAATGTATTTTCTATATTCATAGGTATTTTCCATCTTTATTTTCACTTTTTATTTTGTACGTTTACGTAGTTTTTAATTTAAACGTAAGTTTTAATTTTTAAAACGTTCATCACTTTAAATATAGTGATAGCATTTATTTAATAGATTTTATCTTTTTTAATTTTCTTAATTTGTATTTAAGTCGCTGTTATTTATTAACTTTTTCAGTAGTGTAATATTCAATCCAAATCCTTTCTGATCACTATCATTACTGATCATTCTATCGTCTGATCAAGTGTTTGCACACCATTGAGTCTCCGTGGGACTTAAAGACCCGGGAATCCACTGTATTCTCTGATCTTCATTGTATTTGTGCTTAAGCTGTTTTAAGTCTGTTAAGACTTGACGGTTTAGCGCAGATCAAAATTTTGGCGCCGCTGCCGGGGAGGCGTTAGCGTGTGTTCAGCCTTTTTCAGACCTATTCTTGCACATATACCACCATTTGTAAAAAGTTTTTATCATCCTTTGTTTTTATCATCATGTTTTTCAAAAATACCAAAAATATTCCTCTTTACCCTCTTACCTTTTTGATTCTTCATTTCTTACCCTCTGATAACCTTTGATTCTTTCTATGTCTTATCCTCACCCTCTTGGTTGTCAATGGTGTGGTGGTCCTTATAATGGTGGCAATTGCCCCAGTTGTAGCGTGGTGGAATCAGGAAACGGGTCTGTCTATAACCAAGATCCCTATTCCTACCATAACACGACTGATTTATTCCATCAGCTACCACACTGTGATACTCAACAGTTTTACTGTTGTGAGTACTGTGGTGGTTCACACTCCAGTTCTGATTGTCAATCAGGAAACACGCTTGTCTATGAGCAGGTTCCTGATACCAATTATGACTACAACACATACCACTCACAACCACATCAGTTTTACTGTTGTGAGTATTGTGGAGGTCCTCACTCTAGCTCGGATTGTCAAACAGGGAACCCATTTCCTTGTAACAATTACGACTCCTCGTATCATGACCAACCTCTACAGTACCAGCCTGACCCACTTCCTCAAAATCTTCTCCTTAATCTTTTGGATTTAGTGAAAGATTTGAAGGAATCTAAACACTCCCAAGATAATCCAAATGAGAAACCCATGGAAGTTTTGTTAGCTGAAGAGCGGGCTGCTAAATTAGATTCCCAAATTGCCTTTGAACAATCTATTAGGGAGTCAATTGCAAAAGAAAAAGAGGCCAAATCTAGCTCTCGATTCCGTTTCATTCCTGATGACGATGATGATGAAGATATCCTTGATATCTTACAATTTTATAACGGTTCATCAAGTTCATCAGTTGAGACTCCTTCCATGATCCATCAGGGAGAAAAGACTATGATGGAATTACTAGCAGAAGAACAAATGGAAAGTATTAAACATATGTATGCTAGTCCGTCTAAACTCCCTCAGTCTGTTGTTATCACACCCGATGTTCCCACTCACTCTCTAAACATGGGGGACGAGCATCTTGACATTGTTCCTGAAAAGGAATCGGACGAATTGATAAAGTCTAGTGTTGAGGACCTTGTCCCAATCCCGGGAGAGTCACAGGGAATTCTCGAGCATCTGTGTGATATTCCTTTCCCTCTTGAGTGTTCTCAAGATCATTTTGAAACTTTCTCTGATCTTAGCGACGATTGTGCTTCCTATGGAGACATCGAGTACGTTGAGGCATCACTTCCACAATCTGATGCTGATCATCATCTTGAGGAGTTCTCCGGTGAACTCACTCACATCAATCCACTCTTTGATTTCGAAGCCGATCTGGGAGAGACTGAAAGTCTCATTGATAATGATCGTTCACTCACTTCTTATCCCAACAATCCAATCGAGAATGTTGATCACTTTGTTCCCGAAACATTCAAAGCTACTTTCACCAATCCTCTATTTGAATTCGACTCTGAATTCACTTCAATTTCTGAGAATCCACTCTTTGATACTCAGATTGAGGATAGTGATGAGCCCACAATGGAACAAGAGCTCGCAAATTCACTTATTGTGAATGATTCTCTTCATAAAGAGTTCTCCGGTGAACTCTCTCATGACATATCTCCTCCGGAACATGATCATTTCTATTTTGATCTTGAGGATGATATTAGCTCGGAGGAAGGTGTACTCTATCGTATGAGTTTGCTTATTAATGATACTACCTTCACCCTTCCTCCCGATACGTCTACATTTGAGGATGAGGAATGGATCTTGATTGTTATCAAGACCTTTCTTCCTTTCCTCAAATATCTTGTGATTTCTCTTCATCTTCACTCCTTTGGGAATGAAGACACTATCTTTGATCCCGGCATTTTCACTTATCATTTTTTGAGCCGGTTCTATGTATATCTCATCGGTGTGGAACTTTCACGTGCTTCAAATGTTTGTCCAAACATTTTGAATGAAAGTCCGATGGAGATTGTCTCTTCCACTTACTTCCCCATAAACCAATGAATTCGGGGTCGAGTCAAGCTAGCGACTCGGTAATCAAAAACAGTAGCACACACCATATGGGTTTTCACCCATATTTCTGACTTCTTACCCCTTTCTACCACCTAAGTGTGGGGGAGTGCCCCACATGTTATTTATAAAAAAAAAAAAAAAAAAAAAAAAAAAAAATCCTTTCTAAATAATGGCCGTAATATTTCCCTTTTACGTTCTTTGTTTCGGCATAACCGCCGGTACTTTGAATATTGAGGGCAATATTCATTTCTAAGTATGGGGGGGAATTCTCACGAATTTTATCATGTAATTATACCAATTCCCCCGTTTTTGGCCAAAATTTTTTTTTTGAGTAAGTGTTTTACACTTTCTCATTTGGTTATCAGTCCGCCATGTCTGTAAGACAAAAGGATTGGCTAATCCAGGAGCAAACGGCTCTTGGTAAAGATATCTCAAATCCGTTGACGGCTTGCAATTTGCCCAAAATTGTATGGTATTCAGCTCACCATATCCTAAAAAGTGAAGAGTTGGCTAGCCCGCAAGGTTATGGCTTGTGGTAAAGGCAGTGGAAAATCCATAATTGGTAATCAGCTCACCAAAGATAATATTGATAATTTATCTAAGAGTTGGCTAGTCCAGAAGGGTACGGCTTCTGGTAAAGACAAAACAAATCCGTTGAAAGCTGGTGGTTTGCTCAAAATCACATGGTTATCGGTGTACCATAGTTCTTACCTGAACTGAAACATTTGGCTACTCCAGAAGTAATGGCTTTTGGTAAAGAGTTTAAAATCCATTATGTTTTCTCAAATCATTGCTAGGGACTAGCAATATCTCAGTGTGGGGGATTGATGAGTGTCTAAATACTCATCATTTTTATACCTTTTAAACTGCAAAATCATCTGAAAACACTCAGAAACACATCAAAATGATGAAAATATCACAAATTAGTGTTTTATGTGTTTTTAATACAAAAATATCAAAATCAGATGAAAAACATATCAAATTTGCAAAAATTGCAGTTTTAGTCCCCCAAGTTTCAAAAATTGTCAAAAACAGTCCCTGGTAAATCAAAACAAAGAGAAATGTCATTTAAGGTCCATGGGATTCAAAAGTTGTTAAAACAAACCCTTCAAAGTTTAAAATTTGCAAAATTACGACTTTAGTCCCTAAAGTTTGAAAAATGTCATGTTTAGTCCTTGGAATTTTCAAAAATGGCAAATATGGTCCTTATATTATTTGAGATTGTCAAAACCAACCCTTGGGCTACATTTTCTGAAGTGACAGTTTTGGTCCTTAACTTTGGCATAATTACAGTTTTGGTCCTTGTGTTATCTAGTTACTAAACCAAATGGACCCTTGTTACAAACTAAGCCAAGCCCAATCCAATAACCTTTATACCCGGCCCTTTAATACAACCCGGTCAACCAACTCTCACCCCAGTCAAATAAAACACCCCGCCAAGACTTTCTCCTTCACCCACCATCCCTGAAATCACTCCAAACCCATCCCCCCAGCTCACCCTTGTCTTCTCCTTGTTCCCCCACCTCCACACAACTACAAAAACCATTAAATGATCTCTCATCCAACTCACTCAACCTCAACTGCTAATGACCCATTTTGGCGCAAAAAAATAATCAAACGGCTATTATTTCCTTGACTCATCCAATGGTCTCAATTCCTAGTGGGATTTTCTCAGTGGACAAGTGGAAGCATGTGGAGCTATAAAAGAGAAGATTGAGAGAAGAATAAGAGAGTAGTTAGTTTTTGATAAATTTTACTTATGTCGATTTTTAAATTATTGTCTTAGTTTAAATGGAAATGGTGTAATTTCAAGTTCATTGTATCACTTTCAAGTTAATGAATCATTGTATTAAGCTTTTGAGTTTTCAATACAAGTTTTTAGCTAAACTCTACATTTCAGTTACTGTTGAAATTTTCAACCTTAAAATCTTATGTTAAACTTTCAGAAGCTTATATTTAATCTCAATCAAGCTTGTATAAGTTCATTTTAAGCTTTGTATCAGCTCACATTCAAAGTCTAAGTAATTTAGGTTCAGGGTCAACAAAAGTCAACTCTTAGACTCATATTGGAATTGGAATGGTTACTGGTGTTGCAGTGATGATCATGGGTTAGATTTGGTAGGTTAGAGTAGGATTTGGAGTTTGTTTTAACCTGCACCAGCTGGATAAAGTTGTGAGTTACCTATCTCACTTTTCATTTTAGTCATATTGCAGCTTTTGCTTATAAGAGTATCTGTGGTCACAACTTGTTTCTATGTGCTTATCTAGTTGTAATCAGGTCAAGTAAACTCAGTTTGATCAGTAGTACCCTCTGGTTCAGTGTTTGTTCTCATTTCAGTTTGCATTTCAGTTTTTAAGAGGTGTTTGGTTCAGCTTTGTTACCTGTGTTAATAACTAGTGCAGTGGTAATTACTTGTTACTTCATGTTGTTAAGTTCATATTAGTTCATTTGAGTCATTACTTTTGCTTGCTAATCACCCAAAGTCAAAAATCATCAAATCTCCCTTAGCAGCTCCACTGTTGGAATTGTAGCAAGCCAAAAACTTGTTTTATGTTCCAATATCTTAAACATAGCTTTCATTAGTCTCATTTCATCATAATACATCATTTCTAGTCTATAAATCTAGATCAAAAATCAGTTTAGTCAACTTTCCATTTTTTTTCATCAAAAGTCAAATTGCTAAAACTCAGTTTTGGCCAACTGAGAGTGATTTTTCATTCACTCATTTTTGAGTCAATCCTCATGAAAATTGTAGTTTTGGAAAGTGCTTCTGGTCTAGTTTCTTATGTCTATTTTAGTGAAATTTTGTAATTTTTTCTAAAAGCTCAAAAGAGCTTGTCAATTTGCTGTCAAACCCCTGTGCAGGGCATCAAGTCTGCACAGGGCTTATGGAGTTTTTGCAGAGCTTATGTAGAGTTCATTTGGGCTCTCCTAAGTCTGGTTTTTGGTTTACAAGGTCTCACCTAGGTCTAGTGTAGGATCCAGCTTGTGCTTTTCAGTTTCAGCTTATTTTGAGTCCTGTGCAGTGGCTTAAAGTAGACCCCCAGATTCTGTTTTAGCATATAAGCTCTCAACATCAAATCTGTTGAGCTTGTTGTTTCAGAGGTTAGGGATTGTTGAAACTTGTTCCATTTTAGTTCCTTTAGCTTATTATAGCTTGTTTATCAGTTTGGTAGCTTTTGGTGAGCTTTTGGCTTATCAAGTGCTTATTTCAATAAGCACTCCTTCATCAGTTCCATAATCTTCCTAACAAGCCCCTGTTTTTCCATTTTTCCTAGCTTCTTAATAATATTTTAGACTTTTCCTGAAATTTTCAGATTTTTCTAAGTTGTTTTGCTATTTTTCTTAATTTAAATTAGTTTTTAAGTATTTTTAAATTAGCTTTTAATACAAAAAATTAAGAAAAGCTTCAAAAAAATAATTTTTCATTTTTATTAAGTTAAGATAAATGTAAAAGTCATAAAAAGTATTTTTCCATAATTTTCTTGGTTTAAATAGTATTTTCTAGCATTTTAATTAGTTTTAAATAGTTTTAAATTAGTAATAAATATATAAAGAGTCTAAAAAATATATTTTCTGTTTTAAAATTAGTTTTATAGTATTTTAGATTTTTCAGAATCATAAGTTTATTTTTCTAGCCTTATTTTGTATTTTCTTCTATTTTAGAGTATTTATTAAATAGTTAAAATAGTTTTTAATTAATAATAATTAATTAAATAATTGTAAAAATAATTTTCCTTTTCTAATAATTTTCTTATATAATTAGGATTGTAAAAATGTATTTTCTATATTCATAGGTATTTTCCATCTTTATTTTCACTTTTTATTTTGTACGTTTACGTAGTTTTTAATTTAAACGTAAGTTTTAATTTTTAAAACGTTCATCACTTTAAATATAGTGATAGCATTTATTTAATAGATTTTATCTTTTTTAATTTTCTTAATTTGTATTTAAGTCGCTGTTATTTATTAACTTTTTCAGTAGTGTAATATTCAATCCAAATCCTTTCTGATCACTATCATTAGTGATCATTCTATCGTCTGATCAAGTGTTTGCACACCATTGAGTCTCCGTGGGACTTAATGACCCGGGAATCCACTGTATTCTCTGATCTTCATTGTATTTGTGCTTAAGCTGTTTTAAGTCTGTTAAGACTTGACGGTTTAGCGCAGATCAACATTTTGGCGCCGCTGCCGGGGAGGCTTTAGCGTGTGTTCAGCCTTTTTCAGACCTATTCTTGCACATATACCACCATTTGTAAAAAGTTTTTTTTCTTGGTTTAAATAGTATTTTCTAGCATTTTAATTAGTTTTAAATAGTTTTAAATTAGTAATAAATATATAAAGAGTCTAAAAAATATATTTTCTGTTTTAAAATTAGTTTTATAGTATTTTAGATTTTTCAGAATCATAAGTTTATTTTTCTAGCCTTATTTTGTATTTTCTTCTATTTTAGAGTATTTATTAAATAGTTTTAATTTTTGATAAAATTGATAAATTATTTATGAGATTTTATCTTCTTTTATGTTTTATTCCGATCTTTTTATTTGAATACTAAGACTTTTTAGATTTTATGATATTTTGATTAAAATTTTGTCTTTTATATAAAAAATCTGAGAAATATATAAATAATGATTAAATTTTGATAAATTTTGATTAATTTTACGATCTTTTATGATAAATTTGGTTCTTTTTTTTGAAAAATGTTTACCACCATATACACGTTCTTATCCAGACTTTTTCCGACTTGTGTGCGATTTCGGAGGGGCCGTCGCCGCGGTTTTACAACTAGACGCGATTTGGCAGTTCAGAATTGTCTGAATTTTGTCGAATTCGTGTTTATGTTACTTCTAGTCT